>OX457051.1:2500-162500 GCA_949752735.1 Lumbricus terrestris | reverse complement strand
CAGATTCTTTGACATCTAACGTCGCGTATATCATCTAGAATCTAGATCATTAATCGACATCCTTCTTGAAGAGGTTGTTCAGCTGGTTCTCTACAACAGCCTTCAATGAACTAACAGACACATTTACAACAGCCATACATCCACGCGAGTGAATACCGTGCCAGTGATGGCCAAGCGTATACGACAAACGCTGGAAGCACAAGCGCACATAGGGCGGATTGCAAACTCCTTCAATGACGTACGTTCCTGGCTGAGAGAAAATGACATTTGAGAGTCCGGCTCCGTGAGGCGCAATGACCATAACTGCCGAGTGAAACATGATCATCGTCTTCATAAGAGATGGAACAGGGTTATCTGAGAACAGAGTGAAGTTCAAATTGTGCTTTGCCGCCGCTTCCTTTACCATGCGTTCAATGGCTTCATATTCTGTGAATTTTCTTTTTCCAGATCTTCGTATTAAAATGATTTTATCTCGCGCTTCAGCTTTCAACTTCTCGTTGATAAAATTTCTATAGAGTCGTGAAATAACTTGAGTAGCGGGAATATTAGGATAATTACACATCGTCGTTGCTGGCAGATAAAGCAGCTTTGCCCTGCATGTCCCGGTGATAATTCTTTCCTTGTTGAGACCCAAGATTGACAAAAACTCAGCCGTTCGACCATGTTTTTCAGACGCAAGTATCCTGATTTTTGGATTGCGTTTGAGAAAGTCGATAAAAAGTGAAAGTCGTGGAATGATTTCAATCATTTTGTGAAATAATGCGGAACCAAAATGCTGAGACAAGGTTATCACTTCATCGTACAATGGAATCTTGTCTATATTTTGTGGAGGTCTTTTGTTCTTCCTGTACTTACAGTACCTGCAAGCAACATACATATTTCCGCTCCATATTTCACTGTCAGGAGTCACAATGCAGTCTTGAACTATATTCAAGTAAAAGGCAAAAGCGGGTGGTTCATGATAGAAATGTCCAGGGTAGCTTGTTCCATTGTTCGGCCAATAATATTCTCTGTGTAATGGTTTGGAATTTAACGCCAGTAGACGAAGTGACTTCGGCTTTCTAGATTGCTCCAAATCACTGACACACGTTCCATTGTAAACGACATCATATTTGTCCGCACTTTGACTGTTTACCCATTGACATAATTCCTTATCAGCTGTCCATTCGAAGTATTTATTTACTAATATATTTGAAGTATCTTCCAACGACGTCCATGCTCTTAGTTTGCTGTTCATCCATGGCAGAAACACTGTCTCAACCTGCGAAAAATTTCCTAAGTCTTGAAGAAAGTTGTCGTCAACTAGGTTTATAGACTGTATATTTTCCAAAACAGATATATTTTTCCATTCCTTAGAATATCTTGTTCTCATGTGTGTCAACCTAATATGATCTAATGCTGCATTGAAAATACACACGCGCTTCAGAAATGAACCGGAAACGTCGACTGATATTCCTCTGAACGGAAATCTAATTCGACGAAGAACTCTTTCATCGAAATAGCACGTCTCATTTTTCGTCACACGAAGTCTTAAAGCAGACATTGTTTTGATATCTCCAAGACTAGCAAGCGCTTTATAGCGAGAAAACAGGAGAATACAGATTGCGGAGACTATTAAGAGTAGGTTCGTGATGAATATAAGCTTAAGTCGTTTTAAGGTAAACACCGTTGCTATGATCTTCAGGCTGCGACTCTGATTCGTATTCTTCGACGTCATTGCGGAAAACAAGCAGTTGTCTAAAACAACGATGGAAACGATTATCATCCCTTACTTGAGATATTATTATCGTCGATATTATTATCAGAGTCGAGTCTGATAGGAAGATACCTACTCTAAAGGACCGGGTGACTGACTGGAAACAGTTCAAGAAGTTGTATTTGTCATCTATCATAATGGGCCTAATTGGTTTTCTCTCACTTGTCATACGCGTTCTGTCGATTATTATTTCATGTAGTTAAGTTTTGCAATTAATTCTCAGCCTAAAACATGCGTTGCGCATTTTAATTTAACATTTTATTGTGTGTATGTGTTTGACTGGATGTGATCTATGTGATTTTACCTTGCCACAACCATCACTCAATTGCTGGATTCCCATGGTGGCATGAATTTCGAGGTTAAAAAGTAGACCTACACTCATTTTCTCGCAAAATAAGAGATTTAATAATATGTCTTCTTAACCCATTTACCGCCGACGTTGCGAAAAAGCAACATACGGTACTGTTTAAAAATTGTGGGGGAATTAACACAACGAGAGAAACCTGCACTTGCATATCCACTTTTTTTTACTTAAGGGTGTTTACTAAGTTTGATATTACCAAATATAATGTTATTTATTGTCATCTTATATTTTTCACAAAATGTGTCAAAATATTGTATTTTTGGCTGGCTGCGGGGAATACTGGGCAGAAGTAGAAGGGGAAGGATCAGAAATGAGAAGACCAGAGAGGAACTGGGAGTTATAGTGGACAAGATCAAGAAGAGAAGACTCGTAGTTTGGACATGTGTCAAGCATGGACGACAGAAGACTTTAAGTTGCGGCCCTGCATGGCAATGTGGAGGGACGGAGAAGTAGAGGACGCCAGAGAAAACCTGGATGGACAACATAACTTAAGAGAAGATCTAGAGGAAAGGTGCATGGATATGAGTAATGCCATGCATGGATACCATCAAGGATAAAGCAGTGTGGACTTTGGAGACGCCATGTAAAGACCTCATAGTGGGCGCCGCTGGACGAGGAGGGCAATGATGATGATGATGATGATGATGATGATGATGATGATGATGATGATGATGATGATGATGATGATGATGATGATGATGATGATGATGATGATGATGATGATGATGATGATGATGATGATGATGATGATGATGATGATGATGATGATGATGATGATGATGATGATGATGATGATGATGATGATGATGATGATGATGATGATGATGATGATGATGATGATGATGATGATGATGATGATGATGATGATGATGATGATGATGATGATGATGATGATGATGATGATGATGATGATGATGATGATGATGATGATGATGATGATGATGATGATGATGGTCATTTTGGCACCTGCTTATGGGTTTTGTTCAATTTTTTTCTTCTCATAACACGTTAATATTTCTGAGAAGCGAAGCTGTCAGATTGGAATACTAATGCGAATAGTTAACGTCATTTGCTTATTAAATGTATATTATTGTATATCTTACTGTATGCTGAAACCGTAATCTGCGACATTTTAATGTTGCGCAACATCGGCGGAATGCGCTATACGAATTATGACACGCACAATACATTTCGTAACCGATATAAACTTATATGAATTTTCGATTGCTTAAAAAACTACGGTACCTGGGATTAAATGTATTTTAGATGTGATTTGACATACGATTTCAAAGCTCATCAGATGTGATCCACTAGCTGATCTTCTCACTGATATCGCACTAGTATTTCTTTTTCATGTCCATTTGCGTTTCGTAGGCTAATTTGCAGCGTCAACATTAGACGACCTAATCTCGACCACGGCAAGATATCCCGCTGCAACTTGCAAAGGAGACTGTTCACGACAGAAAAATCCTACACTCTAAAAAAAGATCATCATAAACATAACAAACCAGAAATGCCTGTGTGAATTGCATCTAGAAAGTCAACTAAAGCTGCCACTACTCTGATGCATGCATTTATATGCACGAGAGTTGACTATGGTAGTGCCATCTATGCGGGCTTAACACTTTCACGCATTAATAAGTTGCAATCTGTCCTTAATGCTGCGGCCCGCCTGATTGGTGGCATACCAAAGTTTGGGCATATATCAAGTTTTATACGGGAAGAACTGCACTGGTTGCCAATGCAAAAACGTATTGAGTTTAAGATTTTAATGTTCATGCGCAATTGCCTAGCAGGCCAAGCTCCGATCTATCTTATGGAACTCTGTGTACCTGTGCTGTCCATCCCAGGCCGTAGGTTCCTTCGCTCTGCTACGCATGGTGACCTGGTTGTCCCTAGGGCTCGATCTTCCACAGTGCTTCATAGTAGCTTTGCTATGGTTGGTCCGTCTTTTTGGAATAAGTTACCTATTAGTCTCCGCAATGAACTTCTTTGTATTTCTTTGTCCCTTTTCCGCAAACGTTTGAAAACCATTCTCTTTGATTGTGGTTAGGTGTCAGGTCGGGAGCGCCTCTGAGGAGTTCTCTTGAAGTGGCGCTATATAAATGTACGATTACAATTACAATTACAATTACAATTACAATTACAACCGAGCGACGGTTTCGGAAAACATGTTTACGGCGTATTACTTCAAAGAAACAGAATCACCTGAAAGCAACTACCGACGCAACGCGTCAATCCGTTATTATCGGATGTTTTTATGCAGTGTAATATGAGTATGTTTTAAAGTGAAGACTGCGCTAATTTGTGTGTATGTGCATTTGCGAAATACAAAGCTTACTGGGTAGTATTTCCCTTTTAAATGACTCATTAATTTTCACAAGAAATTATAGGCTTAACCCTTGGGCTACCAAGGGTTTCTCAAATTTTACTTGTTTCGTTTGGAATAGTTTTTACATTTAGGGCCTAAGTAGCTGTAAAGGGGTTCATTTGCACACATTTTTAGCTAAAATGTGTGATGATGCTCCTTATCGTTCAAAGGTTATACGAAATATACCCTATAGGTACTAGGGGTGGATACTACTCCCTTAGATTATCGGTTATAATCTTATCCGTCAATTAATATGAAGGGACACAAATTATACCATTCCATTGTGGTAATGCTGGAGTACATTTCCATGTTCGCTCAGTTGTCTTTTGATAACCGGAAGTGCTAAAAAATTAAAATATATAAAAATAGGTTTATTTCAGTCATGTCTTTTTCTATTATAACGTATTCAAAATTGATTTTTGAAGAAAAATAAATTATGTCATTCTATAGAGGCCATGTAGGATTATTTCTTCATACCAACAAGATTGACATTTGATGAACGGAAGTGCTCAAAATAAATTAATGTGCAAAAATGGAGGAGTTTTACAGCGCAAATTGATTTTAATGTGTAAACTGTGTCAGCAGCCAATAAACTTATTATTAGCTGAAACAGATATTGACGATGAATACATACATACATACATACATACATACATACATACATACATACATACATACATACATACATACATACATACATACATACATACATACATACATACATACATTCATACATACATACATACATACATACATACATACATACATACATACATACATACATACTGTAGCCATTAGCTGTCTACGGCCCTTCTTTTCTACCGTACTCTATCTTTCTTGGGGCACGTGGGTGTAGAAGGATGGGCGTTGCCTATATAAGGTCTGACTTCAGGGGGCATCTCTCTCTTGAGCTGAAGCAGTTGTGGTGTGTGTGGAGCGTGGTTGATGTCTCTCGTTGAGCGTGTTCTTGGTGGGCGTTTCCCTCGTTGTTATGCGAGTTGACCTGCGGGTTCTTCTTCTACGTCACCATCTTCGCCCTGTTGGTGGTCTGGCCGTTCATCCGTCTTCCTTGGCTCCGTTAGCCGTTGTCTGCTGTGCTGTCGTCCGTACTGAGTCCTCTGGTCGGTTCGACTTCGTATCTACTAGACGGTAACGTTGTTAATTTCGCTGTACATAAATTGCTCTTGAATAAATCGATGTTATTTTATCAAATTGGGACCTTATCTTTATAATCATCCTCTTAGACGGCCTATGAACTCAACAAATGGGGGCCCTCCGTTCTTTTGCTCGTTTTGGGCGTTTTTTGTGAAGGTGCTTTTGCGTAATTCCGTTGGGAAATTTCGGATATTTTGGTCCATGTGGTTCTCGGAATTTTGAGAGAATTTGCCGTTATTTGTCGGAAATTTTGCGGTGTCGCATTTCGTTTTGTGGGGACCTGGGCTATTATTCTGTTTGGAGGCAGAAATTTTGTGCGTTTTCGCATTTAAAACAGTTTTGAAGTGGACTGTCGGTAGCATTGTGAATTTGGGAGAATTTTGGTCTCCGTGGTCTGCACCGTTAGACTATTATGGCGTCTACCGCGGAAGGTACTATTCTTGAATGGGACGAGATAGTGGAGTTGCCGCTGGACGAATTGAGACAATATTGTGCGACGTTGGGTGAGGACGTTAAAGGTTTAACGAAAACTCAATTACAGAAGTTGGCCAGAAAAGCGTTGTCGCCTAAACAAGGAAGTGAGGAATGGAAACTTCGGGCACAAGCTAAGAGAGAGGCAGTCGAATTGGAACGCTTGAGATTCAAGGAGGACCGAGAATTTGAGTGGGAAGTCGAGAAAGAGAAAATGAGATTGGCAGCTGAGGCAGAGGAGAAAAAATTGAGAATGGCAGCTGAGGCAGAGACAGAGAAATTGAGAATGGAGGCAGAGAAAATGAGAATGGCAGCTGAGGCAGAGACAGAGAAATTGAGAATGGAGGCAGAGAAAATGAGAATGGCAGCTGAGGCAGAGACAGAGAAAATGAGAATGACCGCTGAGAAAATGAAGATGGAGGCTGAGGCTGAGGAGACGAAAAGGAGATTTGACATGGAGGAGAAAAGGATGAATTTGGAGGTCGAAAGACAGAAAATGGATATGGAAATGAGGAGAATGGAATTAGGAGGTGTGGCAGACCGACCTGTGCAGAACAAGGAGGATTTTCGTTTTGGGGCGGCCATGAAATTTGTTCCTAAATTTGACCCCACAGATACTGAACATTATTTTGCGGCGTTCGAACAGGCGATGGCGTTGCATAAAATTCCGATGGAAAAATGGTCATCCCTTTTACAGCCACAACTGTCGGGAAAGGCGGGAAAAGTATTTGCGTCTTTGTCTTTGGATGATTGTGTGAATTATGATGTTGTTAAAACTGCGCTCCTCACTGCTTATGAACGGATACCTGAATTCTATCGGAAGAAATTTAGGGGGTTGAGAAAAGAACCACGGGAGACTTTTGCAAATTATGCAAATCGCCTTCAGATTCCCTTTCAGCGTTGGATCGAGGGTACAAATTCGTGGGATGATTTGGCTAAATTTAAAGAGGTCGTACAGATGGAGCAATTTGTACAAGCGTTACCACTAGAGGTACACAGGTGGCTTTTGGACAAGAGTCCTGAGAGTGTAGCGAGTGCTGCACGAATGGCAGATGAATACGCTGTTTTGTATAAACAGGGGCCGAGTAATTATGCTGGGGGATTCCAAAGGAATTTTTCTGAGCGTACAAACCGATTCTCATCTGAAGATAGTGAGAAGAAAGATGTGTGGGAGCGTCAGGGCTCAGGGCACAAGGAAGGTGTGCGCCATGATTCGAAATGGGGTAAGCGTTCGCCTCAAAGAGGGACGTATGGGTTTAAGCAGCCTGGTCGTCAATATGATGATGTTGATGGGTTTGGGGAGCAGGTCACGTGCTCGTACTGCAGATCTCCTGGGCACTTGAACGCCCAATGTTTGAAATTAAAACGAAAGGAGGGGCCGGAAATTGAAAATTGGAGGGGTCCGAAACCAGTGGGTTTGGTACAAACTATGTCGGCACCTGTTAAGGAACAGTGTTTTCAGAAGCCTATTGAAAATGTTGATAAAATGTATGCTCCTTTCTGTGTGAATGGTTGTGTCATTAATGAGGTGAATGAACAAAAGGATGGTATTTTTCTACGAGACTCAGGTGCACTTCAATCTTTAGTGACTGCTGCATGGTTGGATGAACATGATTTTGTGCAGTTAAATGAAACCAGACTTCTGCGCGGTATTTCGGGTCAAATTATGGAGCGCCCGCTTGTGAAATTGAATGTTGAATGTGCATTTGTGAAAGGAGAAATTCTTTGTTGTATGATGAATTCCCTTCCTATGAGCGGTGTACAAGTGGTAATTGGGAATGATGTAGCGCTTGCAGGTGATATTGTTGATGCTGCGATTACGACGAGGGCTCGAGCTCGACAATATGCAGAGGAACGAAGTGAGACAATGAGCGCTGTGTGCAGTGAACCGACGCGCGTGGAGACGACGAGTCTGGGTCATAGTGCAGAGTCGGTCGATCGGGCATTAATGACAGGTGATTTAATGGGTGTGTCAAATGACCCAGCGCTTTTAGAGCCCGGTGATTTAGAAGCATTATTTGCAGCGACGGAAATTATTGACGAAGACTGGACAGAGATCTGTGTTCCGAGATCTGAATTTATAATGAGCAAAGAAATTGTCCAGATTTGGGTCCACTGTTCGCGCTGGCGGAAAATAAATCGACAGGCGATGGCCGTGTACAACCGTATGCGTTGGTTGAAGGTGTGTTAGTGCGTCGGTGGGAGTATTGTCGGTCATGTGATGTTTGTCAGAGGTTGGGTAAAGGTAACAGGAATTATAGAGCGCCTATGGTGAGTGTGCCTGTTATGCAAGAAGTGTTTGAACGTCTCGCGATGGACATCGTTGGTCCTTTGAGTGTTTGTGCCTTAACGGGTAACAGATTCATTCTTACAGTGATTGATCTGGCGTCGCATTTCCCATTTGCTTTTCCTTTGAAGACTCATACGGCACAAGATGTGGCGAAATGTTTGTGTGAGGTGTTTACGATGTTCGGTTTTCCGAAAGAAATACTTTCTGATTGTGGCAGTGAGTTCATGTCTGATTTGATGCAAGTGTTTGTGCATGAATGTGGTATTGTACAATTGAAGACTAGTCCTTATAGACCACAGTCGAATGGCTCGTGTGAAAGATTCCATCGTACCATGAAAGATATGTTGAAGGCGTTGGCTGAAACATATCCGGGTTCGTGGGATACAATGCTCCCTTGGATTTTGTTTGCCTATAGGGAAGTTCCTGTACAGGGTACTGGGTTTTCTGCCTTTGACTTGATGTATGGTAGAGATGTTCGGGGTATGCTTCAATTGATGAAAGAGGCATGGTTGTCAAAAGATGTTGTACATGAAGTGTCTGAAAAGAATGTCATTGAATATGTCTTGCAATTGCGTGAGCGTATGCGTGTTGGGTTGCAAATGGCCAGTGAAAAGGCTGTTGTTGCTAAGACTAAGTCGAAGCAAATGTATGATAAGCATTCGAGGGCTGTGACTTTTGAAGAAGGTGAAAAGGTGCTACTGTTGATTCCGTTGGTTGGTAAACCTTTGCAGGCCAATTATTGTGGACCTTATGTGGTGTTGCGTCGACTGGGTCCGGTTGATTATTTGGTATGTACGCCGGATAGACGGAAAACGGAAAGGGTGGTACATGTTAATCTCATGAAGCGGTATGTGGATCGTGCGGATGTGATGCATGATGTACCGACAGATGATGTGGTTGCTTCTGTGTTGTTGGTGGATACGGATGTGAAGGTGACTGAGTTGACTTTGGAGGATAAAGTCTTACAATGTGATGTGTCTGATGAATGTCGTGATGAATTACGTGATGTTTTGCATGACTTTGCACATGTGTTTAGTAAGTTGCCGGGTAAAACTGACATGGTGTCACATAGGATTGAATTGGTCGAAGGTGCTCGTCCTGTTCGACAAACGCCTTATAGATTGAATCCTGAGCGGATGGCTAAGGTGGAGAAAGAGGTGGATCAGTTGATGAAGGCTGGGATTATTGAGGAATCCGAGAGTCCTTGGGCGGCTCCGATTGTCATGGTTCCTAAGCCAGACGGTACGGATCGCTTATGTACGGATTTCAGGAAACTGAATGGGCTGTCCGTAGCGGATCCATTTCCGATGCCCCGGGTGGAGGTCTTAATTGATCGCCTTGGGAAGTCCCGATATTTGACAAAGTTGGATATGACGAAAGGGTATTGGCAGATTCCAATGCATCCTGATTCAGTCCCGTTGACTGCTTTTGTAACCCCGGAGGGTCATTACCAGTGGAAATTTATGAGCTTTGGATTGAAAAATGCGCCTGCCTCGTTTTCAAGATTGATTACGAAAGTTTTGAATGGATTGGATGATTTTTGTGATGCGTATCTGGACGGTATTATAATTTTCAGTTTGGAATGGTCGGATCATTTGATACACTTGCGTAAGGTGTTGAGTAGGATTGCTGATGCATGCTTGACTTTGAACTTAGCAAAATGTGTATTTGCAAATGCGGAAGTGGATTTTTTGGGTCACCACATTGGAGTTGATGGGGTACAGCCACGGGTAAAGAAGGTGGAAGCGGTGTTACGTTTTCCCAGGCCAAGCACTAAGAAGCAGGTGCAATCGTTTCTAGGACTTGCTGGCTATTATAAGAGATATTTACCTCATTTCTCTGACATTGCTTTGCCGCTTACGGCGTTAACGAAGAAAGGGATTCCTTTTAGATGGAATGAGGAAGCAGAGAATGCCTTTGTTGATTTGAAATCTCGTCTGGCTTCTCGACCTATTCTAATACCTTCTGACTTTTCTAAACAGTTTTGTGTTGGTGTAGACGCATCTCAATTCTGTGTGGGAGCCTGTTTGTTTCAGATGCACGAGGAATTGGAACACCCGATCTGTTACATCAGCCGGAAGCTTCTGACGCATGAAGTTCGATATTCCACGATTGAAAAGGAGGCGTTGGCTCTGATGGTCGCGTTACGAGCCTTCAGTGTATACTTCGGGTCCGCGCTGGTCCTGGTGTACACGGATCACAAGCCTCTGCAGTTCATCCGTCAGATGGCCAATAAAAATATGAAGCTCCTGAGATGGAGTCTGGAACTCGAACAGTACAATCTCGACATTCGGCATCGGCCTGGCAAGTTAAATGTTCTGCCAGACATTCTCAGCCGTCCGTCGCAGTAGCGTGGTTGGGATCGTGTTGAGGCATAGTCATTGATGTCTCAGCATGGATTCTGACCTCGGCGTCATCGAGCGTGACAGAGAAGCTCTCTGTTACGTTCTTCGTCAGTCATACGTCATCGTCAGTAAAATGGAAATTCTTGCAATGAACACTTCAGTGAGTGTCTTGCGCGCGTCTGTCAGACACTTTCCAGAAAAAGTGGTGGAATCGTCAAAGTCTTGTTCCAGAACTGTTCAAGAGTTGGTGGTTCTTGTTGGGGTTCTGTAGTTGACACTGTTAACTTTAGTCTCATATGGCTTTGGCCAATGACACTTTCAATTTTGGTTCATTTTTGATACACGTTGTGTGTCCAAATTTTTCTTGTTTTTCAGATTTATATGATTCGAACTGTTGAATTGCTTTGAATTATATGAACTCTCAGTTGATTGCTTATTATGATGCATTATTTAGTGTTTTGTGCTGCTTTAGTTGTTGCGATGCATTGTGCGCTGAATTGCTGAGTACGTTAACTTGTAATGATATAGTGCTTGGCGATTCTTTATGTTATGGACGTGTAGGCGTAGCGATTACTGCTCTGTTTCGTCGTCCCCTCAGGACTCCTCAAGTTTTTGGGAGGGGGATATGTAGCCATTAGCTGTCTACGGCCCTTCTTTTCTACCGTACTCTATCTTTCTTGGGGCACGTGGGTGTAGAAGGATGGGCGTTGCCTATATAAGGTCTGACTTCAGGGGGCATCTCTCTCTTGAGCTGAAGCAGTTGTGGTGTGTGTGGAGCGTGGTTGATGTCTCTCGTTGAGCGTGTTCTTGGTGGGCGTTTCCCTCGTTGTTATGCGAGTTGACCTGCGGGTTCTTCTTCTACGTCGCCATCTTCGCCCTGTTGGTGGTCTGGCCGTTCATCCGTCTTCCTTGGCTCCGTTAGCCGTTGTCTGCTGTGCTGTCGTCCGTACTGAGTCCTCTGGTCGGTTCGACTTCGTATCTACTAGACGGTAACGTTGTTAATTTCGCTGTACATAAATTGCTCTTGAATAAATCGATGTTATTTTATCAAATTGGGACCTTATCTTTATAATCATCCTCTTAGACGGCCTATGAACTCAACAATACATACATACATACATACATAGTACATACATACATACATACATACATACATACATACATACATACATACATACATACATACATACATACATACATACACACATGCCACGCGTCCACAGGTGGCGGATAGTGGAATGGCTTTTAGATATAGAGGTTAGCTGCGAAATAAGCAGGGTCAAACAGGGCGCAAGGCTAACAGGGCGCAGTGTGGGACAAGGGTGGCACTTTGTCTCACATTTAAAAACTGCAGATGCCTTCAGACGGCCTTGTGACATGGTGAGTGCATGCCGCCATCAAATAAGCATGTGGCTCCCGCTGCCTTGCGGGTAGGTGTCCACCAAAGGCTATAGTTCCACAGCGGAAAACTGTGGTTGACGTCAGGAGGGGAATCCGGTCAGAAAAACCACGCCTCAAATTTTTTCAATGGATCCGTTCATACATGTTGCGCATATGGCTAGGGCGTTCTCTGTAAACTCTGAGAAAGGAGGACGCTGGAGACAGAACAACATGGAGACAAAGGATCCGAGTGGCTGACCCCTCCACAGCGAGGGATTAATCCTAGCCAGAAGGAAAAGAAGAAGATACATATATATATATATATCTATATATATATATGCATACATCCTTGCATACATACATGCATACGTAATTTCATATATACATACTTATATACTTGCATACTTACTTGCATAATCACTCATGTGTATCACGCATGCATGCCTTCATAATACATTCAAACATACATGTATATTTGCATATTATTTTATTTAGCTTTTGCAGAGCGCGTCCAGCCACTGAACAGCAGCCTCATCAGCCACATGCAAGGCGGTTCAACCACCCGGAAAGCGAGTTGTTTTTCAGTCATTTACGATGTGTGACATTGTCTGGATTTCACCACAGCCACACAGTGGGTCGGAAGCCTGCCTCCATCGAACCATGTTAGCAGCACAGCGTCCCTGCCCAGTTCTAAAACGATTCAGCGTTGACCAATGCCCACGTGGCAGATCATGGCCAGGGGGCCAGACAGATGGCACGACCACGAGAGAACGGTTCACAACATCAGCTGCCAACCATTCAGCACACCAGGCCGCAATAGCTGTCATGTCCTCCGCGGGTGGATTCAGCCATATGGGCCGTCTCGATGGGAGGCGAACATTCGGATGGAAAACAATGTCCGTATATTTGCATACATACATACATACATACATACATACATATATATATACATACTTACATACATTGGGCGCCATTGTTGTGGCAGCCGCCTGTTGTTTGCGTATCTATTTTCTCGTTCTAAAATGTGATTATCAATATATTTTATTCGTAGTAATTATTTTCTGCGTTGATTATATCTCCTGGAACTCTAGCGGTATGCTACATATTTGTTTCGACGTTGACTAAATGATATTTTTGGACATGAATCTAAATCCAATTTGTCAACATGGCGTCTCTATCAGAAATTGTTGTTTACGAAAGAAAAACACTTCTTGTTTTTCGCCAAAGACGTTTAGCTGGACGTCCAAGCCATGATGTCATTTCGTCTCTATCTACGGCTGGCATACTCCATTTTAGAGGCTCTCGCGCTGGTCGTGAAGTCCGAAATAAAATTCGATTTTCTCAATACAACCATAGCGGTGCTTCTAATGGAGTTAGCGACTGTGTCACAAATTTAATTACCCCGATTCCCGTCCTAATAGGAAATGGAAGATCGAAGAAGTACGTTGATTGTTTGACTGGACATGATGTTCGAGAGAAAAGATTTATGCGTAATCATGATGCCCTGAGAACTCTAACACCTATAAAGCTTATGCCTAGAAAAGCCTCTGCAAAAGCCAGAGACACCGAAAACCTGCCTGGAATATATATCATCAATGCCTGCTCGATAGCCAAGACAAATGCTCTTTACCAACTCCATGCTGAGATGATAGGGTATGGATTGGGCTTGGCAATTGTGACAGAAACGCATCTTAAGAAACATCATCATGGTCCTTTATGCCAGGTCGAGGGGTTTTCGTTAATCAGAAGAGATCGAGTTGGGAGACGTGGGGGTGGAGTTGCAGTCCTTGCTGCTGAGATGTTAAATGCAGTCGAATATCCTATATCTGGTGACACTTGTTCCTTGGAGTTACTTTGGGTCAGAGTGCCACTTGAAAGAAGAGCATTGTTCATCGGAGCCCTCTACCACCCTCCAAAGCCCATCTACGACCTTAACGTTTTACTATCAAGAATTGAGAGCACAATCGAAGAAATAACAAAAGCTGAACCAGAAGCGCTGGTCGTACTTGCTGGTGACTTCAACAAATTACAAGAGGCTGTAGTGGTTGAGCGTACTGGCTTGATTCCAATGATCAGGTCCCCCACCCGTGGCGATAACATCCTTGACAGACTGTTTGTCTCAGAACCTGATTGTTACCCCACAATTAAGATATTGGAGTCATCAATAAAGACCGATCACAAGGCTATAATTGCGTTGTCAAGTGGTACAGTCTTTAGCCTGAATAAGAGACCCAGAAGAGTTCCGTTCCGCCGCCGCACACCGAATCAACATGCCACCTTATTGAGGAGACTATCGGAGCGAAGTTTTTCTGAGATTCTCTCTATAACTGATCCACAGCAAGCTTGGGATAAATTCTATGGAGAGGCTATCAGTGAACTTGACTTAGTCTACCCTGTGCGTGTGATAACCATGACGTCGTCGGATCCCCCATTTCTCAGCCCTGAAGTTAAATTTTTGCTCAGGAAAAAGAACAGACTTATGCGGGCAGGAAGAACTGACGAGGCTTCGGCGCTTGCTAGACGAATTTCTATTCTTATTGAGCGAACGACAAAGCGACATCTTGCTGAGATAGACCAACAAAGTGGCCTTGGTGAACTATGGCGGCGTGTGGGAGAGGTTACAAAGAGACGATCCATGCCTCCTCCTTCGAATACAATTACAGCTGAGAACTTGAACGATCATTATGCTGCTGTGTCAACTGATAGCGACTACACTGAGCCTGCTCTACGACTGTCGGTACCCGCTAACAAACCGGTGTTTTCTGAAATGAGAATATTCCATCTGCTTGATCACCTACACCATACTGCTGACGGAATGGATAGGCTTCCTGCATGGTACCTGAGGCTAACAGCACCGATTTATACTGAAGTTATAACCTACATGGTGAACTTGTCTCTTGCTGCTTATCATGTTCCTTCTCAGTGGAAAACTGCAGTAATACATCCTGTGGCCAAAGTAACGTCGCCTTTGGCCCCGTCTGATTATCGACCAATATCCGTCACCCCTGTTCTATCACGGATGGTGGAGAGAGAATTGGTACAGCGATTCATTTATCATGCGATGACACTTTTGCCGATTGCATGTAACCTCAAGGACCAATATGCATTTCGTCCAACCGGTTCTACAACCTCTGCCATTATTTCTGTACTACATCACACATCAAGTCTCCTTCAGGAAAATAACTATGTAACATTAATCTCCCTTGATTTTTCTAAAGCGTTTGACATGGTCCGGCATTCTTCACTTGCTTTAAAGTTATCGGAACTAGACATTCCTGATTTTGTTTATAACTGGCTGTTAAACTTTTTCAAAGATAGAAGGCATATCACCAAGTTCCAGGGAGACCTCTCCTCGATCCGGACCATCAACTGTAGCATAGTCCAGGGATCTGGGATTGGACCATCCTCTTATATAATTGATGCTTCCGATCTGCAGCCGATCAACCCTAAAAATTGCATTGTGAAATTCGCAGATGACACCTATCTGCTAATTGGCTCATTAATGCGCAAGACAATCAGTGTTGAACTTGACTCGGTTAAGAGCTGGGCAGCCAAAAACAACCTTCGCCTGAACACTACAAAGTCGAGAGAAATGATTATCTCCTGTCGTCAGAATGTGGATGCTCCAGAACTCATTGATGGACTACAAAGAGTAACGTCAATAAATATACTTGGGGTAACCATTAACTCTGATCTTCGAGTCACCTGTCATGTAGACAATGTAGTTTCATCTTGCGCCGGGTCGCTTCATGCCCTGCGAACATTGAGAGCTCATGGACTATCACCTGATGCTCTTCATACAGTTACAAGAGCAACTACTGTTTCCAGAATGATGTATGCTGCTCCTGCGTGGTGGGGCTTTACTACTGCTCAGGACCGAGCCAGGATCGAGCGCCTATTATCAAGAGTCCGTCGATCAGGGTACTTGCCAAATGACTCGCCTTCTGCGACTGAAATGGTTGATCTTGCGGATGCTCGTCTTCTAACTGCCGTTTCCAGAAATGTCTTCCATGTTCTTCGACCGCTTTTTCCACCGGTTGCTCATCGTCCCTATCAATTGAGGCCACGCCCTCACAACTTTGTATTGCCAACCAAAGATGACAGACATTATATTTCTCGGGTTCTGTATAGAAAGGCACCCTATGTTCATTAATTATAATAAATTGTCTAATCTCATTATTGCAACCTATACCCTATATAAACATAGAAACATTCTTTTGTAATTTCTGTCATTTTGTGCTCATCCTAAGACAAATGCAACAGTCAAGGCTAAAGACATTCTATAGGTATTATATTGTATTTGATCAACTGCTTCTTGTACCTGATAGCGGTGTGTCTATCAGTTTTTGTTACCATTAAAACGAATATAATAATAATAATAATATATCCCCCAAAGTCCTACCTGCACCTCACCGCGGTGGGGGGGGTGAACGGCCAAGTAAGGGAATGCCTGGTGGGGCTATGCCATCAGAGGTGAAGGCTTCGGCCGAAGAACCTCCTAGGGCGTTACGCGAGGTGGACAGGCTCACCAGGAACCCCGAAAACGGCTGGCCAACGCAGGAGGCAGGTGCTGGAAGGACACCTGAGGGCGAAAGAGACTTGCTGCTAGGCCCACCGGCTTCCTTACCCTGCCAGGAGAGGATTGGTCACCACCTGGCAAAGGACCAAGAAGTAACCTCAATATGAAATGTATCCAAATAGAAAAGTGGGCAACGACGTCAACGAGTCTTCCCTGCAAAGTAAGGGAGGAACCGCGTCCGGCAGGAATGGTAGCGGGGCCATTCAGGTCGTCAACAAGAGAAATCCCTGCAGCAGGCGAGAAGGGCGCCTATTCAATTGCAAGGAAGAAACGTACATAGGTACGTGGAACGTAAGAACACTCTACGCAGTGGGTCAACTGGACATACTCCTGCATCAACTGGAGGGGTCAGGTGGAGCATCATGGGACTGTCTGAGGTGAGGTGGACCGGGACCGGGGAACTCCAGAAGGGCGATTACAAGATTATATACTCAGGAAGACCGGATGACAGACATCAGGAGGGAGTTGCACTGGTTATGAAGAGAGAGGCCGCTAAAGCACTCGTTGGATACGTACCAATGGGACCACGTATGATAAAGGCAAGGTTCAGAACAGCAAGGGAAAAACGACGATTGTGCAAGTGTATGCACCAACATCGAGTTCGACAGAGGAAGAGATCGAAGACTTCTACACAGCACTGCAGAATGCAGTTCAGGACATACCATGCCAGGATTAAATCATCATCATGGGAGATTTCAATGCCAAGGTAGGGAATGACTGGAAAACATGGAGCGGGGCAATAGGGAAGTTCGGCTATGGAGAGGAAAATGAACGAGGAGAAAGACTACTCAACTTCTGCCTCAACAACAACCTAAAAGTGATGAACACTGCATTCTACCAAAGGGAGGCGAACAGGAAGTGGACATGGAAATCTCCGGATGGACGAACCAAAAACATGATAGATTTCATACTGGTCAATAGGGTGGAGTGAAAAACACGAATATTAGAAATCGAAAATCCGTTAGCAATAAAAAGTTGTCTTATGGTATGGGGTCAAGAAATATCAAAACAGTTTTGAAAAATATTAATGTCTTCCTTTGCCCCCAGAGGGCCAAAGTTTCGAAAATTTGAGTTTTTTGAGAAAATTGCAGGTTTTCTTATGAAATATTTTAGTTTAAAATAATTAACCACCAAGCAATACATCGCTGGAAAGAGCTCTTTAAACTGAGTAAAATCATATCTTAATTTCAAGAATATTCGCATATTTGAAGGAGATATTAACTTTTTAAGATACCCCACGTTCGCGACATGTCGCTATGCCTGAAAATGGTAAAACACTAATAACTTTTTTATCCTTTGCGATATTTCAACTTGTAATATGTCATTCTATTCAGTTTATGACAGTCTATCTGACGGTGCATTTAAACTTATAAGAACCTTCCATTAAGAATTTCAAAGCTCATGAAACCCTGCAAAAAAGAGGAAAACTAAAGGAAATGTCCTCAGAAATTGCAAAACTTTGAAAAAAGTGTAGATAATTTTTTACGTTGCAGCCTGCAAATGCACCACTGACAATTGCAAATGTACCAAAGCCAGAAAGATTCCAAGAGAGGAACAAGAGTCCTACATGATCAACATACAATTAGAGTTATGACGATTAGCCGTCAGGATAAGATTGTATCAACTTCACTAAAGAAGCGGCATGATAGAAAGAGAAAGGAGACCATGCGCCTATAATATGTCGTAAACGTCTGGATTTCGTCAACGAACAAGCATTAGCAGACAGCAGTGTTCAAAATAATGAAACGGACAGTGAAGTAAATCCAGTAAAGTGTAAAATCTTGCCAGAAGATGAAACCATGGATGTGTCAGAAAAGGCAAGACCTATAGTATAGGCATACCTACCGTAATGAAACTAAGCAAATGAGAAAGAGATTGTCGAAGCTGTCACGACTCTGTGACCGATATGGAACATCGGATATAGCAGGTGCGGTTATTCCAAATGCTGTACTAGAAGACCTTGGTATTCCAACGAGTGCTCTTTTTCTAATTTCAGTGTTCTATCTTTGCGACCATCAAAGTACAATGTTTCAGTTGAATCCCTTATTTCAACTTCCTGCATTGCATTCTGTCTAGTGATCCTTTCACACGTCGAAGCTCATAGCGATCGATCACATGTTTTGATTCGATGTGTGAAAGAATACCAAGGTCTTCTAGTACAGCATTTGGAATAACCGCATCTGCTCTATCCGATGTTTCATATCGGTCAAATAGTCGTGACAGCTTTGACAATCTCTTTCTCATTTGCTTAGTTTAATTAATTTTGTGAAGTAAGCCTATACCCGGTAGAGTAGTGGGTAACACCCTGGCCAAGAGTGCGAGAGGTAACGAATTCGAGCCCCCGCTGGGACGACAGCTTTGTAGGTGCTATTAGCGCCGATTATTGCAAGCTGTCTGTTAAGTCAGTATACATGTAGTTAAGATTTGTGTATTCTGTAATCTGAGTTCCTGTAAATATTATTGTTTCAACTGCATATAAAGTGTACAGTGTCACTAGACAGAATGCAATGCAGGAAGCTTCGAAAATCTCTTTCTCATTTGCTTAGTTTCATTACGGTAGGTATGCCTATACTATAGGTCTTGACTTTTCTGACACATCCATGGTTTCATCTTCTGGCAAGATTTTACACTTTACTGGATTTACTTCACTGTCCGTTTCATTATTTTGAACACTGCTGTCTGCTAATGCTTGTTCGTTGACGAAATCCAGACGTTTACGACATATTATAGGCACATGGTCTCCTTTCTCTTTCTATCATGCCGCTTCTTTAGTGAAGTTGATATAATCTTATCCTGACGGCTAATCGTCATAACTTTAATTGTCTGTTGATCATGTAGGACTCTTGTTCCTCTCTTGGAACCTTTCTGGCTTTGGTACATTTGCAATTGTCAGTGGTGCATTTGCAGGCTGCAACGTAAAAAAATTTCTACACTTTTTTCAAAGTTTTGCAATTTCTGAGGACATTTCCTTTAGTTTTCCTCTTTTTTGTAGGGTTTCGTGAGCTTTGAAATTCTTAATGGAAGGTTCTTATAAGTTTAAATGCACCGTCAAATAGACTGTCATAAACTGAATAGAATGACATATTACAAGTTGAAATATCGCAAAGGATAAAAAAGTTATTAGTGTTTTACCATTTTCAGGCATAGCGACATGTCGCGATCGTGGGGTATCTTAAAAAGTTATTATCTCCTTCAAATATGAGTATATTCTTGAAATTAAGATATGATTTTACTCAGTTTAAAGAGCTCTTTCCAGCGATGTGTTGCTTGGTGGTTAATTGTTTTAGACTAAAAATATTTCATAAGAAAACCTGCAATTTTCTCAAAAAACTCCAATTTTCGAAACTTTGGCCCTCTGGGGGCAAAGGAAGACATTAATATTTTTCAAAACTGTTTTGATATTTCTTGACCCCATACCATAAGACAACTTTTAATTGCTAACGGATTTTCGATTTCTAATATTCGTGTTTTTCACTCCACCCTACTGGTCAATAACAGGTGGAAGAGCGATGTGACAATGTGCCGAACATTTTCCAAGCCAGATGTAGCATCGGACCACAAACTAATAATGGCAGGAATAAGAAACTAAGATGAGAGCAGCGAATAGAGAGATGCCAGAAAGAAGATTCGACGTGAAAAGACTCGGAGAAAAAGACGCCAGGCAGCAGTACAGTAACATGATAGACAACAGGTGGAGACAGTGTGACTGGGACGGCATGAACACTGTAGAAGAAACATGGAGGGAAGTGAAAGACACCTATGCAGAAGTGACGAAATAGGTACTAGGATATAGGAAACAGCAGATGAAGAAACCGTGGATCTCAAGGGAAGTGCTGGACATGAGCGATCAGAGAAGAGATATGAGGCCAACAAAAGCAAATAGTGAGGAAAACAGGAAAAAGTACAACAAGATAACTAAGGAAATCAAAAAGAAGGCAAAAGAATGCAAGGAGAGGTGGCTTGAAGAGAAATGCAGTGAGGTAGAGAACAACGCAAGGAGCCAGAACACGGGGAAGCTATTCCAAATAGCAAGCGAAATTTGCGGCGATGCAAAACCAAGAATACCAACGGTGAAGGACAAAGATGGGAGGCCACTAGAAGACAGGGGAAAGTATAAGCAGAGATGGAAGCAACACTACGAAGAACTGTACAACGTCTGCAACCCAGTGGACGATACGGTGTTGACAGAGCTACCAACCAGTAATAGCCAGGAACAAATGGAGGATGTACTAAAAGACGAGGTACAGATGGCCATAAGGAGCCTGAAAACAAGGAAAGCACCAGGATTGGACAATATCACGGCTGAGAGGATACAGGCTAACGAGGTATGCTCTGTAGAGATGCTGCACATGCTCTGCAACAAAATCTACCAAGAGAAGAAATGTCCATCAGACTGGGGGAGGGCCGTCATTGTGCCAATACACAAGAAGGGCGATAGAATGGAATGCAATAACTACAGAGGAATCAGCCTTCTGAGCATACCGGGGAAGGTATACACCAAGATACTGCAACGGCGTCTGAGGAAATATGTGGAGGAGGTAGTGGTTGAGGAACAAGCGGGCTTCAGAGCTGGAAGAGGCACGATAGACCAACTATTCGTAGTCAGACAGCTGTCAGAAAAATTCTTTGAGAGAAACAGGACCCTGTATAACAACTTTGTAGACTTCAAACAGGCATTCGACAGTGTGTGGCAACAAGGACTGTGGCAGGTGCTCAGAAACTATGGGATACCAGAAGAACTAGTAGTGCTACTAGAGGATCTCTACAGCAAGTCAGTGAGCGCAGTTAGAGTAGACGGAGAGCTAACAGAGTGGTTCAAGATCATGGTGGGAGTAAGACAAGGGTGTGGCCTGTCACCAGACCTCTTTAACCTGATCTTAGAAGCAGTAATGAGTCTGGCAATGAGATCAACAGAGGCTGGAGTTACGGTAAATGGACGGCTGCTCAACAACCTGCGCTTTGCGGATGACATTGACCTGGTAGCGGACACACCAGAGAAGCTGCAGGATCTGACAGACCGGGTAGACAACAGCAGCAAAAGACTGGGCCTTAGAATTAATGTAGAGAAGACAAAAACAATGACTGTTGGAAAACACCATGAAGATCTCGAAATAAGACTGGAGAACAAGGTGCTGGAACAGGTGACTGAATTTGTGTACCTTGGAGGTTTGATAACGGAGGACGGGAAGTGCACAAAGGACATCAAACGTAGAATTGGCCTTGCAGGAGCGATGTTTGGACGGCTGAGTAAGATGTGGAAAACAAACAGCATCTCGATAAGAACGAAGATGAAGCTATATGGAACACTAATCTTGTTCTACCGGTGCTACTGTATGGAGCAGAGTGCTGGTGTCTGCGCAGAAAGGATGAGAGAAGACTACTGGTGGCGGAGATGGGCTGGCTGAGAAGAATTCTGGGAAGAAGTCGGAGAGACAGGATCCGAAAAGAAGTGACTCGGGAGGAGCTGGGACAACAGGAAACAGTGGTGGACAAGATCAGAAAAAGAAGACTCACCTGGTTCGGCCACGTGACACGAATGGAGGACAAAAGGCTACCAGCCGCGGCTCTGCACGGGCATGTGGAGGGAAAGCGAAGCGAAGGGAGACAACCAAAGACCTGGATGGACAATATAAAAGAGGATCTAGCAGCACAGAACATGGATATGAGAGATGCGGTGGATAAAATCAGAAACCGAGCAAGCTGGAGACGGCATATTGAGGCCTCATCGTTGGCGTAGGACATGCGCCTGACGGAAGAGAGACCAAGAAGAGACTTACATACATTATGTTGAACTCGTTGTCTAGGGGTTGAGTTGGAACGAAAGAGTAACCCAAAGTCGGTAGTTCGAAGTAAATTAAAACACGTATATTTCTTGTCAAACCGCAATTCGTTCAAATAAAATAAGAATAAATCAAAGGAGATGTTCTCCGGTCAACAGTTCGACAGCAACTCCCCTTCTTACAGACCACCCGCCTAAAGGTCACCTGACCCTTACAACCGGCCAAACCGGTCTTTCCAGTTTTCCATCTACCTCACAAGAGCTCCTCTATCGAATATTCTGTAATTACACCAAGCACAAGGCCGCCGAACACAACAATACAAACACACACATACATGCGTACACACATATATATATACTTACATACATACATACATACATAGTATGTATGTATGTATGTATGCATGTATGTATTACATACATGCATACATACATACATACATACATACATACATACTTACATACATACATACATACATACATACATATATAGATACATACATTCATACATACATACATACATACATACATACATACATACATACATACAAGTTATACATACATACATACATACATACAAGTTATACATACATACATACATACAAACATACATATATACATACATACATTCATACATACATGCATGCATACATCGACTGTATAGAGGACAAATGGGTTATGTCCACATTTTTTCAAAATCCATGTTTTTAGCGATTCTAATAGGTAATGGCATAAGGCTTCAGGGCACAATAGTCATATGTCCTGCTAACGTCGTTTTCATGGTACAATTATACAAATGTCGTATGTCCTCTTCGTAAAAATCCGCAGAGCACAAATGTGATATGTGGACAAAAACTGGACATGCAACCTTTGTGCTCGGAGAAATACGGCCAATCAGCTATTGTTTACGCTAATTCAATGCAAGATGGCGTCGAGCAAGTCGGCATGCTAACGGTTCGGGTTTGTTATTTTAGTAAATAATTAGCTTACTGTTTTAAAGAGTTTATATTAAATGGACGTCATTATCTGCTCGTCGGTCTAAAGTGATCAAAGATGATTTTATAAAGTCAAGTCGCGATTATCAGATGTTCGCTTCACTTGCGAAGTCATCATCGTCAATGGCCTTAATCTCGAGTTCAACTTCACACACTGTGAATACCAATTGTAAGTTGACCCCAATATTACATCAGTATTTCCATATTTGACAAGCAGCGGTTTGTAAATTGCCTTTAATCGTAAATTGTGCTATGTTCTGGTATGGCAAAAGACTATGATTTATTTCTCAGGCGTTTACCACACTAACGGATAGGTTTAATATTGTAGAGTTTACCTGCAATGTACAGTGCCAAGCCTTCTCAGAAATGAGTAATTGAACACAGGTCATATGTAAACTTTATTGCTTAATGTCATCGATGTATATTCTTGCATCTTCCTTTTTCTATTTTGTCTGTTGGTTTGTCTCTTGAGATCCCAAAACTAGTAGAAATTTTTATACTCTCTATCCTATATTAAAATTATTATTTTCACTATTGTTCCAGGATACTTACAACAAAGGCAGACTGTGGTCGGAAAACAATAATCAAAAGAAGGATAAGAGCATAGTAGGCCCTATACTGATTTGAAAGAAGGAAAGATCAAAAGACTGTAAAAAGGGCTGATTCAATTGTGGATGGGGGAAAGGGGACTTAGTTTTTCAAGTTTCAATATGAAGTCAGCAGTTTCTGTGCAACGTTGTCCAGGAATTGTTGGCTACTGGTTAGAACATCTGATAAGCATTAAAAAATTACCCGTGTGTGCTGTTTATGGTGAATGGTTGAAGGAAAAGAGTGTAAAGAGTTTTACTGCAAAACATTATCTCTTGATTCGAGGTGGCCAATACAGAAGGTTGACTATCTAACGTTCAGTAATTTTTCCAGAGAGCAAACATTTTCACCAACATGTTTCATTTATCCGTTTGTTTGATTCCGTGAACCCATTAGACAAAAATCAAATCCAGTTTGCTAGCACTTCTGTTTTCCAATGAATCGTTATAATAGCTAAATTTCCATGAGCTCAAAAACAACAATAATTTTATGTGTGACCTAAAACAGGAATTTAAGTATGTGACTTATGTAAAAACAAGTTTACATGTCCATTTTTACTAATTTGCTAATTTGCAGGTTCACTTGACTCTTTCATGGCCCTACAAGACAGCAAACAAGCCCAGTAACCATGCCTTATTAATGATCTGTCGAATATGATATGTTCACGTTACAAAGATTTTTGTAGAGCACAAATGTCGTATGTCCATTTTTGGGCTCCAACGCCCTACAAACTTCCTTTTTTCGTGTTATTCTCATGTCATATGATATTATCGCTCTGCTTACTTTGTTCCCTGTTTAAATACCTATTCAATGACACCAAGAAAGTATGATAATGTTACTCTGTTATATTTTTCATAAGCATTTGAAATTAGAAATTCAGTTTTCTCGAAATAATGAAATATGGACATAACCCATTTGTCCTCTATACAGTCGACATACATACATACATACATACATACATACATACATACATACATACATACATACATACATACATACATACATACATACATACATACATACATACATACATACATACATACATACATACATACATACATACATACATACATACATACATACATACATACATAGTTACATAGTTACATACATACATACATACATACATACATACATACATACATACATACATACATACATACATACATACATACATACATACATACATACATACATGCGTACATAATTATTAACACACATTTTCAAAAACACAGAATCTAATATTTTGTTCACAAGTTACTACACGTTTGAGGAATCAAAAGGTCTCCTTGTAAAATTTGTAATTTCTATGTAGATCAGTGGTTTCCAACCTATTTTGACTGTCGGGCCACTTTTTCGAAGTTGGAGGATATTAGGGGGCCACAAGGCTAAATTTTAATTAGCTAACGGCATATAAAATTTTTAAATTGAACCAAAATAGAATGTTTGATGCGATTTATTAATGTCTAACTGCCCAAAATAATTAAAATAATTTTCAATAGAAACGATTTATATAGGCTATTCTATCATGTCCAAATTGTCAATTTTTACATATATTTTTCTTAATTCAATGATTTGCTGCGGGCCATTTTTGTAGGCCAGGCGGGCCACTTTTGGCCCGCTAGCCACGGGTTGGAAACCGCTAATGTAGATTCATATTATTTTAAAACCCAAATATATCATTATGTGCAGAAATGAATGCTCTTTCTACTGGTGTATTGCAAGTTATGACATCTGAAACCGAACCCAAAATCCGGGGTACCCCCTTCCCATTGTAAGTCCGTCTCATAAAAAACTATAGGCAGCCTGATGGTTATTAAACTCAGCAACAATAAATCCAAAGAGATGATATTTAAGAGTCCGCGCTCTAAATTACTCAATCTCCCCCTTACCTATACCATAGAGTGTCTGAGTATATTATTTTAGTTATTTTAGGGGTGACCTTTACAGATAGACTTAGTTTTGACCCCATATTGACAGGATTTGTATATGAAGGCTACCCATTCACTCTACGCGATACGTGTCTTTGAAGTCACGGCCTCTACGGAAGGCGCTTACACGACGTTGTTCGGCTCACCACATTAGCACGACTTCTGTATGCTTCCTCTGCATGCTTTGGCTTTGCTAATTCTGGTCAGCGCACGCGTATTAACGCAAACATAAGGAAAATGGTGCGACTCAACTCTCTTCCTGCCGACCAGAGGTCGTTCGATGACCTCTGTGGTAACGCTGATTCCTCCCTCTTCTCTTCTGTACTTTGCAACTTCAGCCATGTCTTGGGTTCTCTATTACCTCCCATTAAGAATGTTACCTACTCACAACCTACTCACCCCGTCCTCGTTCCCAGGAGCGTGAGATTCCTTATGCTGACGCATTAACCAGGTGTGGTTTTATAGATGATGATGATAATGGCGCTCTGCCCGAAGGCAGGTTTATTGGCTTTACGCCCCTGGGGATGAGATGAGTGAGGTGGTTTCCCGTTGCCTTCCCCACAGACAATGATGGGTAAGTAACTTGACCAAGGTCGCTCCGCAGAAGCTTGCGCCCCTGCGTCCCACACGTGATAGCCCGAGATATCTAAATCTCTGAATGTCAACTCCCAGCCCGGGGCTTGAACCGCAGTCCGTTGCAACCAACAGACGAATGCCGTCCTCGCTTACCGGTGTAGCTAACTAGGCCAGCCTAGGTTTTATAGAAACGGGTGCAATTCTTCTCGGTCGTTAGGAAGAGCGAATCGATGTTGTCCTCTTTCCGGGATTTCTTGAAAAAAAAAAATTAAAATGGGGAACAGGTAACGGGTAATCCCGTTTCCGAAGAGACTTATTACTTGTAGGACCTTCAAACGGCGCCGTTCGCCCTTACTCTCAGCAGTTACGAACCTCAGCGTAAAGTCCCTAGAAAACTTGGTCTTATCTCTCAAGTTTTTACTCTGCTTCCCAAGCCCCCTTAGCTTGCTAAGACTCTCGGTCTCCACAAACGATCTTCTACCCGAGGAGAGCAACAAAACATCAAAAGTGTGACGGATAACCCGAGAAACCGGATGACCCGATAAATCAAACTTGTTCTGTCGGCGGCGGTCCAATGCCCACCGGCAGACAATCGATACACCAACGGCTGACGTTGCCTTCACTGACGGAACAAATTCACCGTGCAACGACCACTTCTCCCGTCCGTCTCCCTTGCAGTAACTCAGAATCAACAAGGAGCCTCAACTGTCGGCAACCCAGTGCTGAACAGTTTACATGTACTGAATCGCTGGTATAATTTACTTTGAACGTATCTCACCGAAACAACGGTCTCATGCGAACACCTCCTGGAGTCGCAACGTCCCCAACAAGAAACCCCGTAACCTTCAAGTTACGCTAAAGAACTCACAACGATCGGCCACACGGCAAGATCGTGAATACGACCTGGCACGTTCGTTGCAGATAGGAGCCCAATCCAGTCTTGCACAATCGTCGACACAGGTTTATGTGACATTGACTGGAAAACACAGTCACCGAAACCTTCCCAGGATACTGCGATCACCCACTAGGCAGATCACGAATACCGTATCCTTCCCTGAGCCTTCGCCCCGCAGACGGAAGCTTAAACCCCGTGAGATCGATGACAAGGAAACACCCTGACAGATCGTCACCGGAAGTTCTCACGACCAGAAGCGTAACTTCAACTATCGTAATCGTAATCGTAATCTCCTAATTTCTAAAGCGCCACTGGAAAGCCAAGCGCGGGGCACCGGCTTATTCACGAGCGCTGCGTTGAGTTAGGAGGGTTGTCCGTGAGAGTAGTCCGTGGTGGTCCGGGTCGAGTTACCATAGGATCAGGATCAAATGCGTTGAGTTAAAAGGGTTGTCCGTAAGAGTAGTCCATGGTGGTCCGGGTCGAGGTACCGTATGATCAGAGGTGTGGAACAGCTACTAAGGTGGGTGTCGTCTTAGCCGGGAATGGGATGGTGGGGCATCAGGTGAAACAGGATAAGAGTTCTTGAACAGGAGTGTCTTTAGTTTCGAGTGAAAGGCCCGAGGTGTGATGGATAGAGGAGCCTGAGGAAGGTGATGGTGTGTGATTAGTAATGATCGAGTAGGAACTGAAAAGGATCGGAACTCAGCAGGCAGATCATTCCAAAGGCGTGGTGCTGAGTTGGATATGGCTCGGTTGGAGAACTTGAGATGACTTGTGACCGGCGGTCGAGAGAGTGTAAGGCAGGCGGATGATCGGGTAGAACGGGTAGGCTGGATGGTGAACAGTTCGCGAAGATATCTGGGCTGGGAGCATTGTAAGGAGTTGTATGTTAAGGAGAGAACTTTGTAGTGAATTCGCTCTGGGATTTTCAACCAGTGAAGAGACTTGAGGATGGGGGTGATGTGATGATGTCTGGGTGTTCTGGTGACGGCTCTAGCAAGAGAATTTTGTATGAGTTGGAGGCGCTTAAGTTGTGTGGAATCAAGGTTTAAGAACAGGGAATTGCAATAGTCAAGCTTTGAGTGGACGATGGACGTAGCAATGGTGGAAGCAGTTTTGAAATCAAGCATGGTCGGATGCGTCGGAGGTCCCGGATGTGCATGAAGCAGGAGCGCGATAGATTAGAGATGTGGTTAGAGAAGGAGAGGTGTGAATCAAACATTACACCAAGATTGCGGACTGGAGCATCAGAGGTGAAGGTAAGAGATGAAGAGTTAGTCGATAGGTGTATTGAAGGGTCAGGGATTTTCTTGATTTGGTCAGGAAGGCCTAGAATAATGAACTCTGTTTTGGAGGGATTGAGGCAGAGGAGGTTGGACGACATCCATTGAGAGATCAGATTGACCACATTGAGAAGTTTAGCAATGGAGGTGGAGAAAGAGCCTGGGGGAAAGGATATGAAGAGTTGGGTGTCGTCTGCATAGAGATGGTGGTCAACAGACGAGGATTTTATGAGATGACTTAAAGGAGTGGTGTAGAGAATGAAGAGGAGTGGACCCAGGACGGAGCCTTGAGGAACGCCGCAAGATAGTGGAAGAGGTTTCGAACAGTGACTGGAGGCTTTAACAAAGAAAGATATGGAAGACAAGTAGGACTCGAACCAGAGTAGAGCAGAGCCAGAGACGCCAAAGGAAGAAGAGAGTCGATTAAGAAGGAGACTGTGATCGATGGTGTCGAATGCAGCGGAGATGTCAAGGAGACAGACAAACTATGAACCAGGATCGACAAAAATCGTCTTCGTAAGGCCAATGCCACCACTGTCGAAACAGACAAACACAATCCGAAATCACTATGAACGAATCACAGCACGTATGGAGTAGTGGGTACTACTCCACGATGTAAGCAGCGCACCGTGTGGCAGGCTTTATTCCACCATTAACTGAAACGAAACTGTGACGAAACCGAAATCCAAGTGAAACCGGTTTCAGATACGATCTTCAAGCCAAATGGCTACCTAACGAGAGTCATGGATACTCCCGCGAGTTACCGGAAAGGTATCAATCATGTATAATTATATCGCCATTTGCACAAGTTTACGCAAAAGTGGTGAAAATTTTGACAAAATTTAATTATTTTTTAATTGTGTCAATGTCTTGAGTACTGAAAGATTATTGTTTCTTATGCAATGAGACAACTAAAACACGAATGTGTCTTTTCATCAGTTTTAAAGGAGATGAGCATTTTTCTATAGGGCCTACCTGGGTAATGTGGGTATAGTGTGGCACTCTATCTCCTAAGTTAATCTGACGTACGCTTACATTCATTTTTTAGCGTACAGCGGCCAAAATCAAACTTATTTCAAGTTTTCCCCATCTGCATAAGCAGGAGTCGATTTAGTCCTTATAGAGTTAAGTTAAACTGGAGGACATGCTGAAGAAGGCGCGCTTACGTTGGTTGGGTCACCTACATAGATCTGGAGAAGAGGAAACAGGCACTGGATTGGAATCCGTCGAGATGGAGAAGGGGACGTGGAAGACCCAGGAAGACCTGGCGAAGAACGATTACGCAGGATCTGGTGGACGGCGGAATGACGTGTGAGGAGGATGCTAAGATGGCTGCGGAGGACAGGATAACGTGGAGAGGCTGTGTCGCCCGATGTGCTACCAGCGCGTGGGTGGAAGGAATAAGGTCGCAGGTAAGGTAAGAGTTAAGTTAATATGCTGACTTACTTAAGCCAACGTTTTACTGCAGCTTCTTGCAAATTTGTGATCTGCTGATGAGCCCCAATAGTAGTAAACTTACTCTCTAGAAAATATATCTTTTACATGTATACTCGTAATATTGTTGAGTGTGGTGAACGCATTTCCTTCTTCTCGCAATTCAATCGACCGCTTAGAGACATACGTGTACAAATGTACATGTACATGTATGACAGCGATTCGGTTGCAGGAACATCTTAGCTTAACGATCAGTGGTCTAATGAGATTAGACTGAAGGCCTTGAAGTCTGATAAACTCATCGTGAAATGCTCCAATGACGAGTAGGCGTCGTCGAATTATTATTATCTATAATATCTATTAGAAAGGACTTGGCTATGTATGTGGGTGTGTGACTTTGTCCAGAATGCACGCTCACAGTTTTTGAGTTTTTCACTCCAAACCTTCACTACTGTGTAGGTCTCGACACGAGACGCAAAGTCGAGGGGTTAGCGATTCTCTACCACCATGGGGGCCAGGGTGGGGGACGAAACCCTCCAAATTGTTTTTAAAAAAACGTGGCTATTGATTTGAAATTTTGTTCCTAGATAGGCCTAGAGGTCCATCAGAACCACCCGGATCAGTGGTTGGCAAATCTCTACCACCATGGGGGCCAAGGTGCGAGGGGGGAACTAATTTTCGCTATAAATTTTCATTCGCTTGCCGCGTATAAAAGCAGTGATTCTAACCGTTTTAGAGGTGTTTAAGGTAATTTTCGCAATAAATTTCATTCGCCTGCCACGTATAAAGCAGTGGTTTTCACCGTTTTAGAGGTGCTTAAAGTCAGCTCTCTTGCCAGTACGGATCTCACGGGTCGCGTACCGGTGGAGGCGGGGTGGGGTGGGATGGAAGAGGTGGGGTGGGGGGAGGGCTGGGGTGTTGGTGGACGGGTGGGATGGGGTGAGGGGTGGAGGTGGTGGGGTGGCGTAGGGGGTCGAGGGGTAGAGGTTGGGGTTGGGTTCAGGGGTGGGGTGGGGTGGAGGGGGATGAGTGGGAGGTGGGGTGGAGTGGGGGTGGTGGGGGTGGGAGGGGTTGGGGTGGAGTGGTGGGGTGGAGAGGTGGGGTGGGAGTGGAAATTTTCGTCAAACCCAAATTTCTCCAGTGGCGTACTGGTAAAGGTCGGAGTGTGGTGGGGTGTTGAGTGGTGGGGTTGTGGCCGGAACGGATCGAATCCTAAATTTCCCGGCCAACGCCGGGTACCCCAGCTAGTTAGACTATAAGTTTTTAAAAGTTGACCTGATTCTCAAATGATCCCTTAGTTGCTTATCATTATCATCAGAATCCATGGGTTAAATGCCCGTAGGTGTCCGACGCCACTCTCTGTCTGAGTCTGTCTCGCATCATGCTGCCCAGCTTCAGCCAGTCCGGTCAGCAGGTCTGCTCCATACCATTAACATCTTGGAGCAGCTAGACCACCTTGTCTGATTGAAGAGAATATTGGGAGAGAGGCACGAAGGACAACCTGGGTCAATCCCCGTATGTGTCCCCCGCTCTTTCCCCCGACACTCTCCACTGGTCTGTCCTGACCGGCCTGTGCATGTCTGCTCCACATCATGACACCTTGAAGCATCTGGGTCGCTATGCCACTTGTGTCGTGGTTTTTGCGGATTTCAATCGTCTTGGTCTTTTACTGCCAGCGTATCGCCACCCATCTGGCAAACCTTCTTCCTTTTGTCCGGGCTTGGAACCGGCACAGGGACGTGTTTTAATGAGCTTACATTATTACTTTTCTGTTTTTCCTGACCTTAGCCAGTTATTACGAACTTTAACATAACGTAATTAGGTTAACAAGTGGAGACCCAGAAGAGAGGGACAATCCCGCTAATAGGGTCACCCATTATTTATGTAAAATTAAAAACATTAGAGCACATTCAATTGTAGGAATATAAAGATCATTAGGGACAGAGAAAAAATTATTTTTAAGCAATCGACAAATAGAGCAGGCTTACAACGAGAAAAGCAACTCTTATCTAATGACTTAACCAAGAACTTAAATAAGGGCTTAAATAAGGGCTTGGCAAAACCACTGAGCAGAAATCATAAATATTGAATATCAGGATCTGTTTTAAAGGTGAAGTTTATGCTTAAATAATTTAGTGTTAGGTGGGAATTCGTCATTCATTTAACTTGGGAATTGTAGGGAGATGGTTTCCCGTTGCCTTTCTCCCGGTGTTTTTAAGGAGACACCATCTCCCAGCGTCGATATCTTCTATCGTCCGTCCTTCGGTTTATTCGCCCATGTGGGCATCGCATGTACCGGCGATTGCTCGGTCGCCCACCACGCCCTTTGTTAAAACAGGGGGGACCACGTGAAGGTGGCGTGGTTGGACATTTTGGGTAGCAGAGGCTATTTGAGACGCTTGCTTGCCCCTTTCCTCCCCCAACAGAGCTTGCTCCTTCCCCTCCACAATTAAGAGAGGAGAATGGAGACGTCAAACATACGAACCTTTCTAAGGGCAGAGAACGAAACGAAGAAGAAGAAGGTTGGGAATGAAGATTATGTAGGAAGAGAGTTCCATCATTGACTGACTATGCAGCTAGTATGCAGCCATCATTGCATTTAGTAAAAGGATTTACCCTTATTTAGCCGGGCTGGTCCCCCCTTTTGGGTCTCCATTCTCTCGAAGATGCTTGAAATTAGCATCTGTCATTAATATGCTGCAGACACTTGGTTCTTCAAAAGAAAAGACTTGTCAGTTTTGTCCGTTATAATATGGACCTGAGAATTAAGCCTTGCACAGTGCACACTGCAAAAATAGTCACGTCATAGCATAACGAATAAAACTTCTGACTCTAATAATTAATCTTTTATGTTTGGCGAAGAATTACGTTTGTCATCAAAGTCTACTTTGAATTCATCACGAGCATTCGTGTAGCGCTCTTTCAAGATACTATTCAGAAGCGCTCCCGATCTCACTCTGGCCGAAAAACGATAGTTTTGAGCATAAAAAGAGTCAGATTGAACCGTGGGGCGCAAGAACTGCGACAAAGGGAACCCGTTCCAAATCGAGGACCAACCATCAAGTAGCCACAATTCTACTTGGTAACTGTGCGGACTAAAGGGACGATGAGCAAAGGCCTGGAGAGTAGAGCGAAGAGAACGACGGTGCACTCAAGAGGTATGGGAGCAGAAGCCACGAAGGAACTATGGGGGCATGGGGGTGTAGTGGTGGCGTTGCTGCCTTGAAACCGGAAGGTTCGAGGTTCGAATCCACCTCGCCGCGTAGGGACCTTGGGCAAGTCCTTCACTCGCAATTGCTCAGCGCTTCGGTGTGAAACTCCAATACAGTGTCCGCGCTGTAGTCGGGAGCGCCTCTGAGTAGTGGTTGAAGACTGGAAGAGGCGCTACAACAAGTGCGCATACAAACGAAGGTAGCAGGAGCGAGGCACATCAAGGACCGCCAGACCAAGGCGATGATCGGCGGTACGGGATCCGCTGCTGAAGAGGGGATGCTGATAGCATCCAGCATAATTTCTATAGCCGGTGTCACGAAATAAAGTCTCCCCCCGAAACAAAGTCTCCTCCCGAAACAGAGTCTTCCCCTAGCTGAAACTCTGTATTGGAAGAAATTTTCTGAAGTAAAAGTATTATATGTTTTCTTGTTATATTATCTGGCAACGAAAACTAACCGTTTAACCTGCTCGTATCTAAATTTGATGCAACTGTAGCCAATTTTACGCTGAACGGGGGAGACTTTATTTCGTGGACGGCGGAAATATTCTCTCCCCCACGGAGACTTTATTTCGGAATATAGTCTCCGGGGGCGAATTTATTCTAGAACAGATCCTCCGGGGGGAGAATCTGTTTCGAAATTAAGTCTCCGGGGAAGACTTTTAGGGGGGAGACTCTGTCACGCGACACCGGCGACATGGCCGAATTCAGGGATGCACCCACAAGGGCGTGCTGCAGAAATCATGATCCGGTCCAGGCTTCCTAACCTTAGCTCAGCTGCAGGGAGGCCAACTCAGAGTGAGCACCAGTAATCTATTCGGGGGGTGAGGGGCAGAGACGAACGAGTGGTTTTTAAGTGTAGCAGTGGCGTCTGGAGTACTTCCAAGAATTTGAATTAATAAAAATCTATCAAATTAGGCAGCTGCAAATAGAAGATTTAAGTACCGCTATAACCCTGGCCTTTCCCATTTTATTTATGATTTCTTTAACCTTACCTCTGATCGCCAATCTTATCCAACTATAAAATTGTTTATGACCCTCTCTACGCACATACCAACACTCGTCTATTCTGGATATAATGTTAGAACTTGTAATACATCAGACTTTTGTTCTGTTTGAAATATATATTTTTAATTTGACCATTGTACGTATATATGAAGGCTGTGACTAGGGGACCGCCAGGCGGCTGTCGTATTTCAATTACTAGGGGACCGCCAGTCACGTGTAACCTGTCACATGACCCGAAAGCGTTGTTATCTTTAATAAATCCAACTTCTAGTTTGCCGAAAATCCTTTTAATCGATCCAGCTTCTCTTTAGGCAAGAATTTGTTCGATAAATCCCGCTTCTATTTCGTCAGCAAATATTTTCATCCATTTTTCATTGAAAATTATTGTTCATCAATCCAGCTTCAGAATGACTGCACTAACCCTAAAACTAACCCTAACCGACCCTCACGACGCCTAACCTGAGCCCTAACCGACCCTCACACGATAAATCCCGCTTCAATTTCGTAAGGAAATATTTTTCATCGAATTTATAAAAAAAGTTACTTGCTACCGAGTCATTATAGAATATAACCCAATTTTGAAGTTCGATTTTTCAAGAAAAAGTTCTTGTAACTAACCCTACCCTATCCCTAACCCTAACCCTATCATGTATCTGAAGATTGGTTACTTACTCTGTCCTTAAAACAAGAAAAAACAAGAAAACTTTTGTCCGACATAAAACAAGCAATCGATAACTGCCGCCATTATTCAAGAATGAAGACTCGTGACTCGGGTCATGTGACAGGTTACATGTGACTGGCGGTCCCCTAGTAATTGAAATACGACAGCCGCCTGGCGGTCCCCTAGTCACTTCGATATATGAATTGCCTTTAAGACTGTAAAGTTTCATTTCAAAATTCGTATGTTTGGCCAAGATATAGGCTGAAACCGTAGGGGATTACTTTTTTGGCGCACCCTGTATATACAATCTATGTAACATATAACCCCTGTAACACACAGCCACGGTCACCCCTACATCCAATGGAATTATATTATTAATAAGACTTAGTATTATCCTCTCTACGTGACAGATTCTTTGACATCTAACGTCGCGTAGATCATCTAGAATCTAGATCATTAAACGACATCCTTCTTGAAGAGGTTGTTCAGCTGGTTCTCTACAACAGCCTTCAATGAACTAACAGACACATTTACAACAGCCATACATCCACGCGAGTGAATACCATGCCAGTGATGGCCAAGCGTATACGATAAACGTTGGAAGCACAGGTTCACGTAGGGCGGACCGCAAACTCCTTCAATGACGTACGTTCCTGGCTGAGAGAAAATGACATTTGAGAGTCCGGCTCCGTGAGGCGCAATGATCATAACTGCCGAGTGAAACATGATCATCGTCTTCATAAGAGATGGAACAGGGTTATCTGAGAACAGAGTAAAGTTCAAATTGTGCTTTGCCGCCGCTTCCTTTACCATGCGTTCAATGGCTTCATATTCTGTGAATTTTCTTTTTCCAGATCTTCGTATTAAAATGATTTTATCTCGCGCTTCAGCTTTCAATTTGTCGCTGACAAAATTTCTATAAAGTCGTGAAATAACTTGAGTATCGGGAATATTGGGATAGTTACACACCGTCGTTCTTGGCATATAAAGCAGCTTTGCCCTGCATGTCCCGGTGATAATTCTTTCCTTGTTGAGACCCAAGATTGACAAAAACTCTGCCGTTCGACCATGTTTTTCAGACGCAAGTATCTTGATTTTCGAATTGCGTTTGAGAAAGTCGATATAAAGTGAAATCCGTGGAATTATTTCAATCATTTTGTGAAATACTGCGGAACCATACTGTTGAGACAAGGCTATCACTTCATCGTACAATGGAATTTTGTCTATATTTTGTGGAGGTCTTTTGTTCTTCCTGTAGCTACAAGAAACATGCATATTTCCGCACCATATTTCACTGTCAGGAGTCACAATGCAGTCTTGAACTATATTCAAGTAAAAGGCAAAAGCGGGTGGTTCATGATAGAAATGTCCAGGATAGCTTGTTCCATTGTTTGGCCAATAATATTCTCTGTGTAATGGTTTGGAATTTAACGCCAGTAGACGATACGACTTCGGTTTTCTAGATTTCTCCAAATCACTGACACACGTTCGATTGTAAACGACATCATATTTGTGCGTAGTTGGACTGTTTACCCATTGACATAATTCCTTATCAGCTGTCCATTCGAAGTATTTATTTACTAATATATTTGAAGTATCTTCCAACGACGTCCATGCTCTTAGTTTGCTTTTAATCCAGGGCAGAAACACCGTCTCAATCTGCGAAAAATTTCCTAAGTCTTGAAGAAAGTTGTCGTCCGCTATGTTTAGAAACTGTATATTTTCCAAAGCAGATATATTTGTCCATTCCTTAGAATATCTTGTTCTCATGTGTGTCAACCTAATATGATCTAATGCTGCATTGAAAATACACACGCGCTTCAGAAATGAACCGGAAACTTCGACGGATATTCCTCTGAACGGAAATCTAATTCGACGAAGAACTCTTTCATCGAAATAGCACGTCTCATTTTTCGTCACACGAAGTCTTAAAGCAGACATTGTTTTGATATCTCCAAGACTAGCAAGCGCTTTATAGCGAGAAAACAGGAGAATACAGATTGCGGAGACTATTAAGACTAGGTTCGTGATGAATATAAGCTTAAGTCGTTTTAAGGTAAACACTGTTGCTATGTTCGTCAGGCTGCGACTCTGATTCGTATTCTTCGGCGTCATTGTAGAAAACAAGCAGTTGTCTAAAACAACGATAGAAACGATTATCGTCCCTTACTTGAGATATTATTATCGTCGAAGAGTCGAGTCTGATAGGAAGATACCTACTCTAAAGGACCGGGTGACTGAATGGAAACAGTTCAAGAAGTTGTATTTGTCATCTATGGGCCTAATTGGTTTTCTTTCACTTGTCATACGCGTTCTGTCGATTAGCCTACTATTTCACGTAGTTAAGTTTTGCAATTAATTCTCAGCCGTAAAACATGCATTGCGCATTTTAATTTAACATTTGTCCACATTGTGTGTCTTTGTTTGACTGGATGTGATCTGTGTGATTTTACCTTGCCACAACCATCACTCAATTGCTGAATTCCGATGTTGAATTGAATTTCGAAGTAAAAAAGTAGACCTGCACTTATTTTCTCGCAAAATAATAGATTTAGGTCTTATAATAATGTCTTCTTAACCCATTTACCGCCAACGTTGCGAAAACGCAACTTACGGTACTGCTTAAAAATTGTGAGGGAATTAACACAACGAGAGAAACCTGCACTTGCATAGTTATCCACTTTTTCTTACTTAAGGGTGTTTACTAAGTTTGATATTACCAAATATAATGTTATTTATTGTCATCTTATATTTTTGACAAAATTTGTCAAAATATTGTATTTTTGTCTGGCTGCGGGGAATACTGGGCAGAAGTAGAAGGCGAAGGAACAGAAATGAGAAGACCAGAGAGGAACTGGGAGTTATAGTGGACAAGATCAAGAAGAGAAGACTCGTAGTTTGGACATGTGTCAAGCATGGACGACAGAAGACTTTAAGTTGCGGCCCTGCATGGCAATGCGGAGGGACGGAGAAGTAGAGGACGTCAGGGGCGCAACCAGAGAATTTTCCTCGGGGGTGCTCAGAATTATTGTAAGCGCCGAAGGTGCGAAGGCACGAAGTCAATGCCGACTAGGGTGTCTGAAGGAGCGTCGTAAGCTCCCCCAGCGGGGTCTGGGGCGGAACCCCAGAAACCAACGCATTTTTTACTTTTTGCGTCAGCTAGAGCGTGTTTGAGGCTCTTGTTTGCCAGCTTTATTTATGAGCGATAAAGTCATGAAAACTTCTGAAAACACGTTTTAGGACATACAAAAATAATGTCCTTGCCGATTTTGTTTAGATAAAACAAAGGGTCTTAGTTCTTCTCTGCCCGCTAGTGGCAAAATTAATAACCGGTGTTTAATCTAGTCCCTCCCCAATAACCTGTGTTTTTTCTAGTCCCTTCTCTGGGAATCAAGGTTTCTGGGAAAATCTCCGAAGCACGTGGCGACGAGAAGACAGGGGTTTTGGGAGGGGATGTGCCCCTCCACATCAGAAATATTCTAATTTCCACACTGCAATGACAGCATTTTAAGTTGTCATCTAAAGCAAAATTGCTATACTATTTCATTGCTGACAAGAGTGGTCTAAATTTCAATGAATATACTCACAATTATAAGAAATTCAGATTTTCCACGTTTATTATGGTACCATTCCAAGATGTCAACTTAGCAAAAATAACTCTATTACTTCCGTGCTGATAAAAAAGAGTGATTTCAAATTTCAACATAGGTCTAGCAGGGGAATGGGTATGGGCAGGGGATGTGCCTCCTCTCCAACATAGATTTTTTTATTTACACACTGCAGTGGTGTCATTTTAGGGTGTCATTTTAGCGAAATTCATCATGATTTCACTGCTGAAAGACGTGGTTCAAGATTTCAATGCCCCTCCCCATTGTTTTATTTTATAATTTCCATGCTGCAATGGTTGGCTTTAAGCTGGCATCTTAATAAAATTGCTCATTTTTAATGCTGATAGTCATAGATTTTAATTTAAAATTTCAGAGTGTTGCTTCACAATTACTTAAAAATTTTGAAATTTGCACAGTGCGCCGTGACTTTTAAAGCTGTCATTTTTTAAAGAAAATAACTCATGATTTTAGTGCTCAGAGATGTGATATAAGATTCCAATAAATGACCCTCCCATCGTCTAAGAATTGTTTTTTTTAATTTACACACACTGTAATGACAGCGTTTATGGCTGTCGTCTTAACCAACTTATTGTTCATTATGAATAAGCAGTGGGTAACATTGCACAAATTTTTAATAATATTTAAGAAATATTTATAATGACACATTGGGGATACATAAGCATCTCCGTCCCCTTACCACAAACTTTGGGAGTTTAAGATATCAGTCTGTTGCCCAACAATTACTTACGTCTCCCTATCGCCCTAAATATCCGCCAATAACAGTACCGTAAGTTATGCACATTATAATATCATATGATAGTATCATAATTATATTATAATAATAAATAATAAAATTATAAATATATGGTAGGAAATAAGATCATGGCATAATATGGCAGTTTATGTAAGACAATAATTATAATAAACATGCAGAAACTAAAAACAATCATTTTGTGAAATTTTGCACAAAAAATTGCACACACGGTACTATCAATTAAGTCGTAACATATAATCAATAAATTGGGGAGATACTGTAATGTAAAGGCACAGGATCGGCAAATTCTCGAGACCCAGACAAACTCAGGTAGATCAGCTAAACACTAAAATCAAGTGCTTTATGAACCATGAATTTGACTAAAATTATAATACAGAATAATGAAGGAAGTTGCTTGATTGTGTAATCTGAAAGACTGAAAGATCGAAAGACCCCTACCCCCTCCCACCCCACAAACAAAACACTCATCGGATTTGGAAAAATTGCGTGGGTCATCTTTTTAGCCCTGGGGGGTGCTCAAGCACCCCCTGGTTGTGCCACTGGAGAACGTCAAGGAAAAACCTGGATGGACAACATAACTTAAGAGAAGATCTAGATTCTAGAGGAAAGGTGCATGGATATGAGTAATGCCATGGATATCATCAAGTATTATAGAGCAGTGTGGACTCGGGAGACGCCATGTAAAGACCTCATAATGGGCGCCGCTAGACGGAGGAGGGCAAAGATGATGATGATGATGATAATGATAATGATGATGATGATGATGATGATGATGATGATGATGATGATGATGATGGTGGTGGTAGTGGTGGTGGTGGTGATGATGATGATGATGATGATGATGATGATGATGATGATGATGATGATGATGATGATGATGGTGGTGGTGGTGGTGGTGATGATGATGATGATGATGATGATGATGATGATGATGATGATGATGATGATGATGATGATAATTATGATGATGACGATGACGATGATGATGACGATGTCGATGACGATGACGATGACGATGACGATGACGATGACGATGACGATGACGATGACGATGACGATGATGATGATGATGATGATGATGATGATGATGATGATGATGATGATGATGATGATGATGATGATGATGATGATGATGATGATAATTATGATGATGACGATGACGATGATGATGACGATGTCGATGACGATGACGATGACGATGACGATGACGATGACGATGACGATGACGATGACGATGACGATGATGATGATGATGATGATGATGATGATGATGATGATGATGATGATGATGATGATGATGATGATGATGGTCATTCATTTTGGCGCCTCCTTGGGGATTTTGTTCAATTTTATTTCTCATAACACGTTAATATTTACGAGAAGAGAAGCTGCCCGATTGAAATACTGATGTGAATAATAAACGACATTTGATTATTAAATGTATATTTTATTGTATGCTGAAACCGTAATCTGCGACATTTTAATGCTGCGCTTTCGCAACATCGGCGGAATACGCTGTGCGCATTATGACACGCACAATACATTTCGTAACCGATATGAACTCATAATATGAACTTTCGACTGCTTAAAAAACTACCTGGGGTTAAATGTATTTTAGATGTGCATTGACATACGATTTCAAAGCTCATCAGATGTGATCCACTGGCTGATCTTCTCACTGATATCGCACTAGTATTTCTTTTTCATGTCCATTTGCGTTTCGTAGGCTAATTTGCAGCGTCAACATAAGACGACCTAATCTCTACCACGGCAAGAAATCCCGCTGCAACTTGCAAAGGAGACTGTTCACGACAGAAAAATCCTACACTCTAAAAAATGATCAGCATAAACATAACAAACCAGAAATGCCTGCGTGAATGACATCTAGAAAGTCAACCGAGCGACGACTTCGAAAAACGTTTTTACGGTGTGATTACTTGAAAGAAACAGAATCACCTGAAAGCAACTACCGACGCAACGCGTCAATCCGTTATTATCGGACGTTTTTACGCAGTGTAATAATTTTATGAGTATGTTTTAAAGTGAAGACTGAGCTAATTTTCGTGCATGTGCATTTTCGAAAAACAAAGCTTACTGGGTAGTAGTATTTCCCTTTTAAATGACTCATTTTCACAAGAAATTATAGGCTTAATCCTCGGGTATCAAGGGTTTCCCAAATTTTGCTTGTTTCGTTTGGAATAAAATTTTGACATTTGAGCAGCTGTAAAGGGTTCATTTGCACACATTTTTAGCTAAAAATGATGATGCTCCTTACCGTTCAAAAGTTATACGTAGCTCAGTGGAGAGAGCGTTGGTCGATAAACTGAGAGTCGTTATCGCGACCCGGGTTCAAGCCTCGCTCAGGGCAAAAAATTTATTTGAATTTTCTGTTAGCTGCCAGTGGCGCCGTGCTGTTGCGTTGTTTGACTCGGGATCCGCTGAAAATAAGATCGCCCCTCCCACTCCTGGCTTGGCCGAATCAGGAGCGTTCCAACGCTGAGGCCATTAGTGTTAAGTTACCGAGCCTGTTGTAGCCGACCTGCGTGTCGTGCGAAGCTTGCCGTATTTCGGATAACTTGTACCTGTAATCGTTCTGTATGTATGTATGTATGTGTATGTATGTACTACATACATACATACATACATACTTACATTGTATTGTATTGTATTTAAACATTTATAAAGCGCCTCTAGTAGGGTGAACCATTCAGAGGCGCTCCCAGTGCGCAAGGCCCAGCGAGAAGAAGCAGGTTTTGAGAAGAGACAGAGCAGAGGAGAGACTTACAGAAAGAAGTGTAGAGCGAACAGAAGGAGAAAGAGCATTCCAGAAAGAAGGACCAATTGAGACAAAAGATCGAGACTGAGCCATAGCAGTTCTAGACCGAGGAACCAATAGGTCAAGTCTGTTGGATGAACGAAGTGGACGATGGGAGGAAGCTGAGTGAGGACGAAGTAAAGCATTAGTCAGATATTTTGTGGCAAGACCCCGTTGAGACTTTAGGATCAGAGTCAGGATCTTGAAATGTGTGCGAGCACGTAGAGGAAGCCAATGAAGTTCATCGAACATAAAGGTAGAGATGTGAGAGTACTTGGGAAGACAGGCAATCAATCTAGCAGCTGAGTTGAGAACTGACTGAATCGGTGAAAGACGAACTTTAGGAAGACCAACGAGAAGAGAATTGCAATAGTCAATTCGAGAACATATAAAAGCATGAACTAAGGTAGTGAAGATGGAGGAGGAGATAGAGCGACGAATGACTCTCAGACGTCTTAAATGAAAATATGACGAGCGTGTTAGATTGGATATATGTTCGGTAAAGGTAGGAGAGCTATCAAGTACTACACCCAGATCACGCACACTTGAAGAGAAGGAAAACAATGGGCATTTTTCAGAGAGAAGAATAAGATCAAGCTTATGTAGCTGCTGAGGAGTACCTAACCAGATAAATTTAGTCTTTGAAGTATTAAGCGAAAGGCGATTAGAAGACATCCATGAGTGGAGATGATTAGTGAGAGATTCAATAAGCCCAACTAGAAGCAGCTGGGAAGAGGGGGCATTGAGAAATGCCTGGACATCATCAGCAAAGAGATGGCCAGCAGCACTACAGATCGAAAAAAGAGAAGAGATGTCAGCCGTGTAAAGAATAAATAGGAGAGGTCCAAGAACTGAGCCTTGAGGAACACCCAGATTAACACGAACCCATTGGGTTCGAGAGTCACCAGATATAATCATTTGGGTTCTTTCAGAAAGGTACTACTGAAACCAAGATAAGGGGAGGTCCTTAACACCACAGGAGGTTTCAAGACGCTTGAGAAGGATATCGTGATCAACCATATCAAAGGCTGAAGAGACATCATAGAGAGCCAATAGGTGAACTCAGACCTATCAACGGTAGAATAGATTTCAGACAGAGATTACATACATACATACATTCATACATACATACATACATACATACATACATACATACATACATACATACATACATACATACATACATACATACATACATACATACATACATACATACATACCTCCCTATGGAATGGTCTTCTCCCATCCGTTCGCTCTGCCATCCTCTCTGGTAGTCTTTCGTCATCTTTCTCTTGTCTAAAGACCTGCCTTTTCTCTCGGAGTTGCACGCACTGGGAGCGCTTCTGAAAGGCTCTTGCTGCAAGAAGCGCTTTACAAATGGTCAGATACGATACGATACGATACATACATACATACATACATACATACATACATACATACATACATACATACATACATACATACATACATACATACATACATACATACATACATACATACATACATACATACATACACACATGCCACGCGTCCACAGGTGGCGGATAGTGGAATGGCTTTTAGACATAGAGGTTAGCTGCGAAATAAGCAGGGTCAAACAGGGCGCAAGGCTAACAGGGCGCAGTGTGGGACAAGGGTGGCACTTTGTCTCACTTTTAAAAACGGCAGATGCCTTCAGACGGCCTTATGACATGGTGAGTGCATGCCGCCATCAAATAAGCATGTGGCTCCCGCTGCCTTGCGGGTAGGTGTCCATCAAAGGCTATAGTTCCACAGCGGAAAACTGTGGTTGACGTCAGGAGGGGAATCCGGTCAGAAAAACCACGCCTCAAATTTTTTCAATGGATCCGTTCATACATGTTGCGCATATGGCTAGGGCGTTCTCTGTAAACTCTGAGAAAGGAGGACGCTGGAGACAGAACAACATGGAGACAAAGGATCCGAGTGGCTGACCCCTCCACAGCGAGGGATTATTCCTAGCCAGAAGGAAAAGTAGAAGATACATACATACATGCATACATCCTTGCATACATACATGCATACGTAATTACATATATACATACTTATATACTTGCATACTTACTTGCATAATCACTCATGTGCATCACGCATGCATGCCTTCATAATACATTCATACATACATGTATATTTGCATACATACATACATACATACATACATACATACATACATACATACATACATACATACATACATACATGCGTACATACATACATACATACATACATACATACATACATATATACATACATACATATTTACATACATACATACATACATTCATACATACATACATACATACATACATACATACACACATACATACATACATACATTCATACATACATACATTCATACATACATACATACATACATACATACATACATACATACATACATGCGTACATACATACATACATACATACATACATGCACACATACATACATATATACATACATTCATACATACATAAATTCATACATACATACATACATACATGCACACATACATACATATATACATACATTCATACATACATAAATTCATACATACATACATACATGCATGCATACATACATACATAGCTCTCGGAAGTTCGCATATGCGGATGACATTGCCCTAGCGGCCCAGGCAGCATCACTGGAAGAAACGGAACGGGAGCTAAATGCAGATATGGAACTCCTGACGGAATATCTTAAGACTTGGCGACTAACCCCGAGCACTACAAAGACGGTATCATCAACCTTCCATCTCCACAATGCGGAGGCTAGCAGAGAATTAAACATCTTCCTAAACGGACAAAGGATAAGACACGAAGCACACCCGGTCTACCTGGGAGTGACACTGGACAGGGCCCTCACATACCATGAGCATCTGAGGAGGACGGCCGCTAAAGTTGGAGCTCGAAACAATCTAATAAGTAAGCTTGTGGGAACGAGCTGGGGAGCCAAGGCCACAACTCTACGAAGCTCATCCTTGGCTCTGTGCTATTCGGCTGCCCAATACTGTGCCCCGGTATGGAGTCGCTCTCGCCATACTCACCTTGTCGACACAAAGTTAAACGCAACTATGCGGATCATCTCGGGGACACTGCGGCCTACTCCGCTTGCTTGGCTGCCGGTTCTGAGCAACATCCCCCCTCCGCACCTGAGAAGAATGGAGGCAACCACGAAGATGCTGCGGAAGGTCCGGGCAAACAGAAATCTCCCGCTGTATATGGATATTACGTGTCACCCAGGACTACGCCTCCCATCGCGCCGGCCTATATGGAGGGATCAACCTGAGGAGGACATTACAGCTATTGCGGCCTGGAGCATCGAGTGGTCAGCAGCTGTAGTTGTAAACCGCTCGCTCGTGGCCGAGCCGTCTGTATGGCCCCCGGGCTATAACCTTCCGCGGGCTCAGTGGGTCACGCTGAACCGCTTCAGAACGGGCCAGGGACGATGCGCTGCGAACCTGGTCCGTTGGGGTCAAGCCACAGATCGCCTTTGCAGCTGTGGAAACATTCAGACTATGGCACACATTGTAAATGACTGTATAACATCTCGCTTTCCGGGCGGAATGCCCGTCCTACACGAGGCCGGTGAGGCTGCTGTTGAGTGGCTCTGCTTGAACTGCAAAAGCTAAATAAATAATACATACATACATACATACATACATACATACATACATACATACATACATACATACATACATACATACATACATACATACATACATACATACATACATACATACATACATACATACATACATACATACATACATACATACATACATACATATATACATACAAGTTTTACATACATGCATACATACATACATACATACATACATACATACATACATACATACATTAGGGTGTCCCAATTTGAGGTTATTGTTGAAAATTCTAAGTTTCTCCAGCCACAAAGTATCATTGGTGGAAAATAACTTTAGGGAAAAAATTTCAAATTTTTTCAAGGACATTTAGAGGTCCCCCACAGGGTTATATGATATCATAAAAATACATTGTGGTCTGCCGCTATCATTATCAATATCACTCATGCGTAATTTCATGAACCTTGGTGTTTTTGCAGCCCAACACCATTTTCATTATGAATACGTGCACCACACATATATATGTATATGCTATACACACACACACACACACACAATCATACATATATATAATATTACATATATATATAATTTCATGCAGAGCTGTTGTTTCGTAGGTTTGCATGTGTGGAACAGCCATTTCGTTAAGTGTGCAAAACGAAATTTCAGATTGTTTGATATATCCTTTTCACTACAGTCTGTTACATAGGCCCTAAATGCAAATGTGGGTTAACGGTTACATATTTTATATATTACAATATTGGTTAATTTTATTGTCATGGAAAGCCACAGTAAAACTAAAGCACTGTCAAAGTTGATTAATTGACCATCTATATGAGAACTTGTGCCATCTTTGAGATGATGCTTTCCAGCGACTTTTATACATGTCTTTGACCAACTACAAGGCTGCAGATATTCTGTGTTTTCAAGATGTTTGATGAAACTGGTTCAAATTAAACAAACGTCAGTTTCTGCAGCAATAAATCCCAAAAGATAATTATTGTAATGATGTAATCTGAGGGCTTTAAAACTTGCTTTTTGGATCAGGCTCACAGAGCATCACCATATGGAGGATTTCCATGAATTCTTTACATTTGCTGAGTTGATGGTGGGATGGATGTACCAGACATAACTGGTATTTGCAAGTTTGATGCTCTTCAGATAGAGTACGTTGTATGGCAAAGGCCGTTATATTACTCAATGAAAATGGAGTTGTTGTCCTATGGAAACGATACTGTCATCTGTTTAACAGATACAGACATTCATATGTAATTAAAACACTTTAACCGTTTTTGTTGTATCAGTGTAAGCCTATATCCTAACCTGGCGCACTGTCCGACCTCAGCTGATGCTCCATTTATTTGCATCATGTTAGTTAGAAGATTACAAGCATAATTATGATTATCCTGCATGGTCTCAGTATTACTGCACTTAAAGTAATGCAATGCCATTCTTGATACTTCAGTCCAGAGCACACAACTCTTGAATTGTTTTCCGATCTCTTAACACCACACGAGGAAGCAACTCTCATACTACACATGACCCCGAAATTGGATCTCACTTGGTCAAGTTTCTTCCACAACTTTACCAGAGCTATAAAATTATATCTCTCAAAGCTTTTTCCAGACTACCGGCATTGACGACAGCTTTCTAGAGAGTCCTGCTGCTTGACCATCTGGAAAATCGTTCAATTAAGCCATTGTAATCGTGAACAACTTGGCATGTGTCAATGGCTGTGCCTGATACAGACATTTAATGCCATAAAAAATGAAAGTCATAAACAGTTCCAATTGCAGGCTGTTGAAAAACATCGAAAGTACTTCCCAAATTGCAACCATGACTCACTTGAGTCACTTGTTCCGATGTAGTGAACTACTGATTGGACCAAACATGTGACTATCTCACATTTGGTACTGTGTACCAATATGCCATCTCAAAGTATACTATTTTTTGAATAACTGCTCGAATTATTATAGTAGTCAATAATGGTTAAATAATATTTCAAATTCTAATAATATATGAAAGTCTGTGCATATATAAATTTTGGTCAAATTTCAGTCAATTAACTGCAAAACCAGTCTGAACAGAATACAGCATAACATTTTTTGACCAATTACATTGTATGGCATATCATATTTTGTGCAAAAGCATTTAAAATATATGTGGTGTGAATGAGGTTGCCTCATATATTGAAATATTTGCACACGAATATCATAGTACGCTATATATAAAATTTGGAGCTCCTGGGGGGACCTCTAAAAATTATTTTAAAAATTCGAAAAAATTACACAAATATTATCATCTCCATAGGAAACTTTTTGACTGGAGAAACCTAAGAATTTCAAGAAAAAGTTTTTTTGGGACACCCTAACATACATACATACATACATACATACATACATACATACATACATACATACATTAATTTACTACATGCTTGAGGTACTTCACTGGCTCCCTATTCGTCAGCGTATTGAGTTCAGGGTAGCTGCATTGGTATGGCGATGCTGTCAGGGCCTCGCCCCAATTTACCTCAGAGAGCTATGCAGCTTTACATTGGGTATCCAGGGACGTCGTCAGCTACGCTCTGCTGATAAGGGAGTCCTCTTAGTTCCTTTTGCTCGTACTACTACCATGAAGAATCGAGCCTTTTCTGTGGTTGGACCAGTGGTCTGGAATGGCCTTCCTTTTGAGCTACGCCTTCACCCTGGGACTCTACCGGGATCCTTCCTTACTAAACTTAAAACTGTTCTTTTTGTGCGCGCTGGAGTCGGGAGCGCCTCTGAGTAGTTTTTTCTTGAAGGAGCGCTATATAAATGTCCGAATGAATACATGCACAACTATAAATGAACCCCAAAATAAACATCGAAGTGCGCAAATTGGTACTGCATAAGCCTGGACCGGATCATGCTTTCTGCAGCAAGCCTTTGTGGACGCAGCCCTGAATTCGGCCATGTCCTCGGCTAAACAAATTATGCTGGATGCTATCCCCACTCTCCAGCAGCGTATCCTGTACCACCGATCATCGCCTTGGTAGGGCGGTCCTTGTTGTCCTGCCTATCTTCGTGGCTTCTGCTCCCATATCTCTTGAGTGTAGCACCGAATCGTCGTTCTATTCGCTCTACTCTCCACGCTTCTTCTCTTCCTCCCTTTTGTCCGCACAGTTACCAAGAAGAATCTGACTTCTTGATGGTTGGTCCTCGTTTTGGAACTGGTTCCCTTTGTCGCTGTTCTTGTGCCCCACGGTTCAATCTGACTCTTTCTTTGCTTAAAACTGTCTTTTTCAGCCGTGCTGAGACCGGGAGCGCTTCTGAGTAGTCCCTTGAAACAGCGCTACACGAATCCTCGTGATGAATCCAAAGTAGACTTTGATGACAAACGTAATTCTTCGCCAAACATAAAGATTAATTATTAGAGTCAGAAGTTTTATTCGTTATGCTATGACGTGCCTATTTTTGCAGTGTGCTCTGTGCAAGGCTTAATTCTCAGGTCCCATACTATAACGGACAAAACTGGGACACAACTGGCAAGACTTTTTTTTTGAAGAACCAAGTGTCTGCAACTTGTTCATAGCAGATGATAATTTCAAGCATCTTTAAGGGGAATGGAGACACTAAAAGGGGACTAGCCCGACTAAATAATATTTGTCGATTGCTTATAAATAATATGCTGTTTCTATTATTTATTATTATTATTATTTTAGTATTATTATTATTACCATCTATTAATATGATTTTATTAACATGATTTAATATTACAATTTTATTATTATTATTATTATTATTATTATTATCATTATTGCATTGTATGTTTATCCCTATTACTTTCAGTTATGTTCTAATTAATTAAGTATTAATTAAGTTTTAGTTAAGTATTAATACTGACTTGCACTAAAAATAGTCTTGAAGCTAGGGGTCAGGGTTATATAAGCTGTTAGCTTTTTCCTGATTCCATTTGCACTATGTTTGTTGAGGCTTGTTTATACTATTTGACTTGTGTGTGTGTGCAATAAACAAGTTCATTCATTCATTCATTCATTCATTCAAATCCTTTTACAAAATGCAGTGATAGCTGCATACAAGCTGCATAGTCAGTCAATGTTGGAACTCTCTTCCTACATATCTTCATTCCCAACCTAACACTAGATTATTTAAGCATAAACTTTGTCTTTGTCTACGGTACTTAAAACACTTCCTGATATTCAATAGTTACGGTTTGTACTCAGTGGTTTCGCCAAGCCCTTAGTTGAGTCTTTAGTTAAAGTCATTAGTTAAGAGGTTTTTTTCTCGTTGTAAGCCTGTTCTATTTGTCGATTGCTTATAAATAATTTTTTCTCTCTCCCTAATGATCTTTATATTCCTACAATTGAATGTGACATCATTTTTTATATTTGACACGAATAATGGGTGACCCTTTTAGCAGGATAGCCCATCCCTTCTGGGTCTCCCCTTCTAAACCAAAATTATGTTATGCTGAAGTTCGTAATAATTGCCTAAGATCAGGAAAACAGAAAAGTAATTATGTAAGCTCATTAAAACACACGCTCAAGTGGAGTGTGCCCATGTCTTTCAGCTTTGATTTAGATAAGCACTTCAAAGTGTCTTAAATTGGGAGTATGTAGGTGTAGGCTCCTAGTTAATGTATTCTAAATTTTTGTTGTGAGCCTAAACTGTTGCAGTGAATAGAAAATTGCCGATGATTGGTAATATTATAAGATAGACACAATCCACTAGACAATCTTGTTTAATGATCAACCATATCAGTTAAGAATATTCTGTTGAAGAAAAAAACACCGCATGTAATTGGTAAATTTTTACACATTGCTTTCAGCTAGAAAGCGGTTTTTATTCTCAAGGATCATAATAATATTATGAGTATATGAATATAATAATAATATTATAATATTCTCCAAATCTGCTCTTGTCGTCTGATCTCCAGTTGCACTGACTACAATAATTGCTCTTTTTGCAGAAGAATATCGCATTTTAGCCTAGCAGAATAGTTTGTTGCCCAGACAATTATAGTATTGCCATTATAAAAATATGGATTAATTAAAGTATAGTATTATCTTTTCGAATGTGTACAGGAATTGGGTATGATACATGTATATATTCTGACAAATATTCCATGATTATGCCTACGACCAATTTTATTGACAATAATATCAATGTGCTCCGTTCATGTCAAACATTCATCAATGCAAATTCCTAAATTGTCCGCTCCGAATTGTCCGCTCCGAATTGTCCGCTCCGAATTGTCCGCTCCGAATTGTCCGGAAACCTTTTTTGATGCATTAAGGCGCCCTTGCAGCCAGCGTCATGACCTTGTTACGGCAACATATAAATTGTCGTAATCATTATTATCGATTACAATGCGTGCGCACAGTGTCATACTAGTCTTACTTACACATGCTCATACCTGCATACCAACCCATACACTAGGGTGCACCAAAAAAAATTAATTTTTTTTTTAGTTGTCTGGCATTTAATTGTGTTCCATTGCCTTAGAGAAACATTGTGATGTGAAAGAAAATTTTATTTAAAAATAGTTAGAGGTCCCACCGGCCCTTTGAAGTTTTGTTTGGTTTCCATTGCTTGTATCGTGGAAGATACGACAATTTTTTCAGTCAGTAGTCATTTCTAATTTGCATTAATAAAATAAACATATAAACTACTTTTAAACTGAAATAGAGTTAATTAACGCCATTTCACATGCATTAAATTGTCTGTATTAGGACCCAATTCGAATAACTCCGTACTCAGATGAGTGAGTGGTTTCTGTTTGGACCGGCCCCGATGCAGAGTCTGAGGTTTTTGAAGACAAGGTAGCGGGAGCTGAGAGACTGATGACAGCAGTGTCAAATCATCTATGCTGCTGTGATTGTTGCCCAATTTATATATTTTCATGCATTGCAAATGAGAAGAAAAGGACTTTTCACTGATTTATATTTTACAAGATAATTTTTCAGAGTATAACATTATTGGCTATTGGCTAAAGTAATTAATTTGCTATTTTGTCTCATTTGGATCGTTAAGCTTATACCACATGCATTGCCTGACAGGGTGCAATCTGGGTTTATGGTGCAACAATCAGAGGTAGGCCTACTCAGTTGTTCACCTACAAGCAGGTTTTAAAATGCATTGCAATCTAGTGCCAACACCAATTTTCAACAGCCAAGGAAGTAGGTCTACCTAAACAAGTGATCACCTTAGCCAGAGAACAAGTTGAATTTCTATCTGACGATTATCATGAGTTTGCTGAGCTATCACTTGTTTATTTTGTCTGCTTTGAAAAGTAAAGTGACCTTTAGAAGATCTGGTGCTCTATACTCAAGGCATAGTACATGGCTGTGTTGATCTATAGCCTTAGCATTGCTCTTTGCGAGTCGCATGTCGCAATAACTGATGCGATGCACTATAACCAATAACTCTCAAAGACCCAGAATACATACATTTGCAACCTTCATCACTCATGTGTATTGTGTAGGCTATGCCACATACATTCTTATATGTAAGAAACCCTGTGTGCACCTTGGAATGGTCTACACCTGTACAAGCTTTTACCGGAGTATCAGGCTGTTGACAAGGTTGTTTCTCAATTTGCAACTTGAGCATTACATGTAAATCAACATCATCTATAGCATCTCACTTACACGTGAGAAATTGGTTCTGAAATGTTGAAATGGTTCCTCTGCAATATTCATTGAGTGTGTACCTTTTGGAATGAGACACTCTAGCAGATGCCTTAATCAAGTTCAAACCAATTACTTATCTGCAAGTCCAACTCAATCAATTTGGCAATGGTTGGGGCACAACCCACGATTTCCATCATCTATTAATTTTTCAACACAACTGTGCGTGCAATCTTGTTCAAGTAAATTCGTGGTTCGCAATGTACCATCTTGAGTTTGATACCAGGCTCTCAACCTTCCTGTCAATGAGTGTTGCATGCCACTGCTTACGTTTCACGTGCTAAAAATGTTGAGTAGTGAATGTTGTGAATGATGGGGCGGAACGAGGGGTAAAACCAACGTAGGACTTTGTCGAAGCCACTCAATTAGAAGAACACTTCAATAGAAATTATAAAAATCTGTGATCTAAAAAGCGAAATTGCAAAAATGAAGAAACTGTTGTATTTCTGCAACAGTTAACCACTTATAAGAGCAAACTATTCATCAATGGTTACTCTCAACTGGTGCTGCAACTACGCTTGTACATTCCTTTGTCTCAGCTCGTCTTGACTATTGCCTATCCCTTTATGCTGGTTTACCATCTGGTCGATTATCTTCTCTTGACCGTATTCTGCGCGCTGCAGCACGCCTCATTGGTCATCTGCCCAAATTTGGTCATGTTACAAATTACATGCTGGAGGTTCTGCATTGGCTCCCAGTCCGTCAGCGCATCGAATACAGAATCTCGTCCTTAATATGGCGCTGCCAGCTAGGTCTTGCTCCATCTTACCTACTCGATCTTTGTCGGCCTGTGTTAAGTGCTCGGACTGGTCGGTCCCTACGCTCGGCTGTTAGGGAAGTACTCTTTGTCCCATTTGCTCGTACCTCCACCATGCAGAGTCGTGCTTTTTCTGTGGTTGGCTCAGTGGTATGGAATGCCCTCCCACTTGAGCTGCGCCTGTTCCCTAGATCACTCTCTGACACATTCTATAAGCACCTAAAAACTGTTCTGTTTGTCCGTACTGGAGTCGGGAGCGCCTCTGAGTAGTTTCCTTGAAGAGGCGCTATATAAATACTTGAATGAATGAATGAATGAATCAACAAACACTGGCTAGAGGCTACATATTGTATAAATATTTTTATTTTAATGGTTTGCTTTTCGTATATTTGACATACAAATGTAATATGAGGTAGTTCGAAATTCCGGCTGCTTGAATATATTAGGCTTTTTGCAATGTTATTTATAAATATTAATTTAAAACATTGTAACAACATTCAATTTGATGTTTAGCATTGTTCTAGTCATAGAATCATTGGAACAAAGCAATTATGTTTAATATCACAAAAAAGGATTTGCTCAAATTTGCATGTTCGAGGCTGCTCAAATCAATGTTTGAACACATGGGTGGAGGGACCTCTAAATATATGCAGATTTCTAAAATCTTTTCACCCAATTTAATCTTGATCACAATGGAACAAAATCCAAACCCAGACAGCTGATTTTATATACTTCAAAATTTTGCAATGCATTTGTGATACACCCTACCATACACATGACCTACATGCTAACTTTGCATATAACTTCTTACACTGGAGGTGAATCATACTACGTACAACTTGACAAACGATATAACTCGCCGACAGAAAAGATTTGATTGACGACTTTTCATAGAGCTCTGACATTCGTGTAGAGAGTTATGGTCAGTTGGTAAAAGACGACGCTTGAAAACACATCTATGCTTCAGTGAAGAGGACAATTATTCGCATTGTACCTCAAGTACGTATTCCAATCACAAAGGGCCACGATGTATGCATTCAAAACGCCTCGCAATGTCTGGCTGTCGTTCTTGATAACCTATGAGTGATGGTAGCCTAGTAGATTCATTGCTTAACGTGTGTACAATGCGTGTATCATCAGACTTCCTCCAGTCAACCTTCTGTATTCAAAATAATTTTGTTGTGGAGGACCAGCAGCTGACTCACGTCATTGCTCAAATGTCGTAGCTGCGCACATCTTTTTCAGCTCATAGTTCAACGCCCCCCCCCCACCCCCCTCATTGGTTCATTCTGACTCGAAGTTGTTTACGCTCTTCTCTCGTCCATTTCGATGAACTAAGTAAGCTTATGGTAAAATCTAGTTTATATTGCAAGCCTCTCTTCCACGTTCATGCATCTCTCAAATTTTCATAGGATTTGAGTTCTAAACTCTTTATAATCATACGAGATGCTATTCTCAAGTGGAGAGGTTTGTCTCAAACTCATATAGGTTTCCTACTACTAGAGCTTCACGTTTATATATTTTTAGCACCTATTATACGGAATCAGTCATCTCTACAATATGCTGAATTATTTGTCAATGAATTATTTGTCAGTAAAGAAGAATCGAGAAATGGATTCTGTTTTAACTCTGTTCTAAGAAGAATAGTTCTGTTCTTCGCTGCTGCCGTGATCTTGTTGCATTGGTTTAAGAAAAATGAATCTGAAAAAGAAAAACTATTTGAGTCGAGTTTACGTTCAAGCTCCAATAGTGACTGTAGTCATCGCCTCCAACTACTTCAACATAGCCTACAGACTACAGATTCGTCAACGATGTCTAACTGCAATGGTAGGGATAGGGTTAGGCCTGTCTGTCTGTCGTAGAACGTTTATCTGTCTTAACGGACTTTCTTATGAAGTTTATTAATCTGATTAGGCCTACGTCCTGATGTTTCATCGTTTGCTCTTTTGGTCGTTATTATACACCTGATTTTAAAAGCCGCTCTACGGTACGGTATGCAAGAAAATGATGAATCGTAACATAATAATGGGTTACACTATAATATACCTTAGCTTATGCAGTATATTATACATACGACGTGTCTGTGTGTATGTGTCAGTGTTGTCAATTACATGTTGATGTTTACTACATTGTGATCGCGTTTGCTGAGCACGAACCATGATATCTGATCGTGCTTCTGAAAAGAATCGTCGAAGCGTGAAGGGTTCATATGTCGTCGGAGTTGGTTTCTGATCGCCGAGATAGATTTATTACATCGCCTTTACTTTTCTTGTCCCATTCTTCTTCTGGAGTAAACTATCTTCGTATCTCCTCCCTTATAATTATAATGGTCTGCAGCGCTACTTTTAAGCTTTTCTTAAAGTCGTGATTCATAAGTTTTCACTCATGTTGTTAAACATAAGTGAAATCTCATTTAGAAGATTCAGATCTGGCTTCTTGTACAAAACAACAATCGGTAAACTTTGCGATTTTAAATTCATCCAATCTAGGATTTCAAGAGACTCAGAAGATCCTTATGAAGTGAAGAGACTAAGTCTATACTGTATAGACAAGTCTTGTGATTTAAAGGCTGCTTCAACTTCGACTGTTTCAATGCAGACATCCATCAAGCACATCACTACACCGAATACTATGCCGCACATTACACAACATAATATTATGCCTATTTCTATACCACACACTAGTCTAAAACACATAATAACAATATAACAACACTATTATTATTAATATTTTCATACCACATAATATTTCACCACATAATACACTGTATACTGCATTTTATACTAATCCACCTGCTATGTATCTATTGCACCAAATGCTATGCTACATATCACACTGCATAATATGCTACACAGGACGTAGTGTGAAACGTGCATATTGTGGCACAGTGCTAAATACACTCTGAACCATGTCAAACTTGAACCATGTCAAATGGTAAGGTCAGTCTTACTTCAATTTGTCCAAAAGGCGGTTGGTTTAAGCTATAGGCCTACCATGTCATAACCTGCACACGTGACTTCATGACAGGCTAATATACATACTAATATACACGCCTACATGCGAGCCTGCATGAACATTGAACAGTTGCTCCTTTCTCGAAATTCGGAGTTCTGCTTCTTAAGCCATTTCTCCATTTCCACCAGCGGATAATATTTATAGCTATTATACTCTGTATCAAATCAAATCAAATCTTGTTTATTCCAAGAGATCAACAAATCAAACAGAGCAATAAAACAAACAATGAATGAGATAAGAGTGTACAGAGGAGCTAATAATATCATCTATCAGGTGAAAGATCTCTAAGAAAGGGTAGCCCAGAAAGGGAGTGATCCCGCTAAACCTGGGCAACCACAACAGAGTTATATTAGGATGGCGATGAGAAAAGAGTGGAGTAAATATCTATCAATATAGACGATACGAAAACAGCAAATGAGATATAGGAGAGAGAGAGAGCGAGGGATAAAACAGATCATAAGCAGGGTGAACAGGGTGAACACAGGGAGATCAGCATATCACTATGTAAACAAAAGAAACATAGCAAAACGCAAGACCGATCAATAGTTATCATAAAGCAGTAAATGAAAATATTAACAGGAAGATCAGCAGATCACCATGTAAACAAAAAAGAAACACAGCAAAACCTAAGATCAATCAATAGTTATCATAGGACAGTGACTGAAAATATTAACAGAAACTAGGTATTAACACAAAAGGAATAAGATGCTAAACTATAGAATTGACAGTTTGACACCATAACCCACTAAGTTCAATGGGAACATGTCGGTCAGACAACGAAAGATGTTAGTTCACAATGAGATTTTTTTAGGCGATTTTTAAAGAGGCTGATGGACTGTAAGGCAGATATATGTGCTGGAAGGCCATTCCAAATCTTAGGACCCAGATATTTTATTGAAAACTGTTTAATTTTTAGGCGTGCATATTCACTGCGGTAAGAGCTGGCATGTCTAGTCGCGTGGTCATGAAGTGAGGATCCAGTTATAAAATAATTATTAAAAGAGTAGGGCAATAGTCTCTGGTGGTAGCGATGCATAAACAGACATATTTGGAACCTATTGATGTTTAGCAGAGACAGTAACCTATGACTTATGTAAAGGGGGGCAGAGCTGGACCTCCAGTGGGCACCACATATTAATCGTATGGCACGGTTTTGCAATATAATTAATGGGTTAAGTCGGGAGAGATAATTAGATCGATTCTTTCTCATCTGAAGATTGACTGCATGCACAAAAAAGAGACAAATCTATCAAATCTCTTCTCCAGGTTCATGGATGCAAGTCGTCTCGTGAAATGGACACACAGTTCTCGGTGTGTGTGTGCGTGTGTACGTCGACTTTAGTCACCCGATTCACTCTGCTTTTGTGCTTCGCAGTCCTTTGAAAAGACGGCCACTTCTCATCTTCTGACATCTGACAGGCTTTTTGTAGTTCAGCAAGTACTGCATGGGAGTCCAGTTGCGCGAGGCAGTCCGGGGCTTTGTCGAAACAGAATAGAAGGTTGGCAGCTCTCATAGTGAAATCCTTTGTGGAACTACTTAAGACGATAATGATCTACATGCTGTGAAAGATTTAGGATATCATTAGGCCTACAGGCTGTTAACAGATTATAAGTAATTGCCTGTTTATTGTGTTTATTGAAAAATAGGAAAGGTAATGGTAACATAGGCCTAGAGCGCACTGCGGCATACCCTATTGGCCGCATCCCTCAGTTCCGTGATGTTTCTGATTACATGCGATTTGTTCATCATAATATTATGCTCCCGTCCCTCTGTGGAAAACATTGACCGGATCTCTGCTGCATTGGTTCATGCATGATGTAGCAGCAGGTCAATCTGTTTACTTCGCCGCCGAGATGAACTGATTTCAGCAGACGTAGTGTTCAAGTTTGGCTGCACAGCCACAATGTGTCCGCCAACGTGAGCGACAGGGATTGCATACTAACCCAAGTTAGCTCCGATATCCAGAAATGTTTCATCCAGTAGCGGTGCCAGGGGGCTATGAGCTAGGCCCACAAAAGATCATCAGGGTTTATTGCACAGGGAAAATGAAATATTTTCGACTTAGCCCCTCCTAAAAAGTCATCAGGTTTTTGAGGCCAGGGAAATGAAATATCTTCACGAGATTTCGATCAAATGACTAAAAAAGGTCGTCAGCTTTTTTGACTGGAAAATGGATTTTTTCCTTGGGATTAAGACCAAATGACTAGAAAAAACTGGTTTCATTGTGCTGTCTCTTTAATGACATTTACAGTCCTTAATTCATATCGTCTGTTTAGAGTGCAACGGTACTATCTTCAAATTTGTTTTAAAAAGCGTGTTGCTGTTTTAAGCTTATATTCAAAGTTTGAATTGTGCAAAGATGATATTGTTCTGAGCAAATATAACAAAACCCAAACTATTTTCATTGATGATTTACGAGTGGACGTTAGGACGCATTATATTCGTTTAATAATATTAGGCCTAGGCCTATATATAATTTTGTACCCACGAAAGCTGAAATAATATTATTTTCATGTAATATTTGATAAAAATTTAACAAATAATTTTAAGCAGCACATCTGAGTCGTTGTGAAATGATGTTTCTTCAGATCCGAAAAATATTTTGAATGTACGAAGGTGTTATTGTCAGTCTTTTTGCGTACCCTACTGTCCCCACGCACTTTTTTGTTTCATGTGCGGCGACATGCATTTAAAAAGAGTCATGTCAGTCAAATTAACGATTATACACATTCAATATTTGTTGTTCATAGTAGCTACTGTTTAGAACAACTCTCGATGTTTAGATAGAATTTTAATTGCTATTTGTACATAGAGGAATCCATCTTGTCTAACTTTGCTCGCACACAACTGAAATCGGATTCCTTTGCATAGATTCTAAAGCTTCAAAACTGTGACGAAGTAGCCTACGTGCTTGTATGAGGACTTGAGGAGCAGCGACGATGTATTGCTATGCAGATATTTTTCCAAGTGATTATCACGATGACTTGTAGTAATGAAGCTGCGGTACAATAGGCAGCTGTACGACGACTCGTGATTCTAAAGTCATCACAAACATTGAAACAGTATCTCGCAGAGTAAAACGTTCAAACAAAAATTGGTTACAACCATAATTATAGTGAGCCCGCAACTAAGTGTAACATAACATGTTAATTTACTCTATTTTTCCCGATTTTTGTCGTCCCATTATTTAATATGAAATGAACGAACAAGAGAAACTGTCGATATTGAGCCAAGGTCACATTATTCCCGTCAATCCAACGAGAGTTCGGTGAAAAAGAGATCAATAACTGCGATAACGATTGCAAAATTGACGAAGATTGCGTCGGAAACGCAAGGCTTTTTAAACGTCATTATCCTCCGATTGGAAGTAATTTACCATGGATGATGGGAAGGGAAAGAAGGGGCTGTGTAGTAGGGCATAGTGACAAGAAAGGATTATGTTTGGCATATATTAATTTGTTGCTCCTATGCATATGATAGTGTCTGGTATAGAAATTTTGTTTCTGACATGCTGCTTAACTTTGCCGCCATGGCCTTGAAGTTATTCAAGTATACCGCAGTATTAAGCATTGCATCAACATTGTCGAAATTTGACTATTTTCTTATCTGCATTAGTAATTAGGCCTAAAAATGGGAATATTGTGATATTGTGAGCCACATTTTATGGCATGGCAGGTGAATTTGTTTGTGGCAATTCCGACATCTATGAGCTACAAGCAAAGGGTCGTCCATAAACGACGTCATGCACTTTAGGGCGATCCCCTTTGACCCCTCGTCACGTTAAAACAATTCATATGATATCTAGCAATGGACCGTCACAAATCGTCATAGATGTGTGACCCTCTCCCCTCCAGCTATGTGACGTCATTTATGGATGGTCCCCTATGCATTATTCTAACTTTAAAAAATGGGAAAAGTCATTAAGGTTGAAAAGACCTTGTCCTTAATAAATTACGCTTCACAAAAATGTTCATATGCTGACATATTCCGACATCTATGAGCTACAAACAAGGGGTCACTCATAATATATAGTTCACTCACTTTTTGTGGTAGGCCTATATTTGACCATTTTTTTAGGGATCCGCGCTTTGTTCGAATGTGGCCTTCTGTATAAGCTCTTTGTCACAAACTGACCTTGCTGCGTCTGTAAGACTGTAACAACTTTGACTGCATGCATGCTTGTGGCAATAGTATTTTTCAAGATCTAACATACTGCCAATTTTAATGGATTCCTGAAGGTCATTTTTCTTCAACTTGCAAGTTATTGGAGGTTCAAGTCTGGAAAAATCCAGCCAGTTAATTGGAGCACAGTAGACAGTGGGTCAGTGGCTTCTAAATTCAGTTTTGAGATTGTGAATGTTCTAGTATAACTTGAAATGCTAATAGACAGCGATCAGTTGCCCTTGTTATTTTAATTCTTCTGGATACCAGTTCTGCATGTGGTTTTCATCAATCATTATATTCACTTAAGCATTTTCTGGGCAATCATAGTAGCCATTCTTTTGAATACAATGTCATTCATCAAAAACCTTTCTCTCTAGGTATGGTAGGGAGCTTGATAAAAATAATGATGAACAAATAATATAATGTCGTAACGTCAACTCATTGAAATGGAACATGCACTCGCATGTAACTCCAGCTTTCTTATTCCATTGTTCCAGCCATGCATTCTTGTATTTACCGCCGTCCCATCACAGCTAACAGCTATTATTGAACTGAAAGAAATATCATTGGGCAAATCAGACAAGAAGTCATGCATTGCTTTGAAAATTCCTGCGGTTAATCCACCACTTGGTGAGATATGCCCTGTTCTCGAATCAAACATGCATACTCTTCCATTATTTGATATTTATGACTGGAAACATACAGTATTACAGTTATAATTATGTCCCACCATCAAAATACAATGCTGCAGCTTCACGCTTTTTATCCTCTTCCATCGGATAATGTTTTACGAAAGCTTTCTCTGTCTTCTTACAATCTGTCAGTAGCTGAAGTCGTCAGTAGTCACAATTGCACAGTCCACAAGTAGACCTACTTCTGTTGCAAGTGCAGCACCAACTGCATTGCAGAAACTATATCTGTCACATTCCCTAAACAAAGCTGGAGTGACTGGTGTAGCAAGAGCATGTTTCTCCTTCAGATCGCATATACACATCTTCAATGATTCTGACGCCGTGGAATCGGAGTCAACTGTATCACAGCTGGAATCATTGTCTGGTGTATCATCTATACTTTACAATTACACAGTCCTTGAGGTTTATAATACTTCTTATAATTATCCTCTTTTCTCATAATTATTCTCATTCTTTTCTCTTTCTTTTCTGTCTGTTTTTCCATGACCAGCATTCTCTTGTTTGCACAGTGCGTTTTTGACCATGGTTTGCAGTCGCGAAAGTATACTAAACTTCAGGTGCTCGGCGGCAAAGTTAGATGCAATAAATTTGATGCAATTTTTCTTCAGGTCTTTCATTTAGGACCTGGAGCAACCTTTTAAGTTATGCCAAAGTTCATTTTAAACGAAAACATAATTCTTGCTATACCCTACTGTGTAGTTCTAAACATTCCTTAAAACAGCCCTGCAGGAACGTGCAAGCAAAGATTTCTGGCGGCAGAGAGGATGGAAATGGTCTGTTCGATGTATCGTCGCCATTCGCGGACAAGAATCGTCATAGCACAAAAATTTTGTGCTATGACGATTCTTGTCCGCGAATGGCGGACATGTGGATGGCACAACACCTTCGTCGTTCTGCAATAATGAAGAGACAGCTGAATGCATATCGTGAAAACGGCAACACAACAGTGTCTGAGATGACGATGATGATGAAGACGACGACGACGATGACGATGGCGATGACGATCATGATCATGAAAAGTAGATTATGATGATTGATGAACATCGTTTCTTAGGCTATTTATTTATTTAGCATGTTTTCCTTGAGATCTAACCGCAAAGTAAGCTTACTCCAGTTTGTGCACACGCAACTGTTTCCATTAATATTAATTATTTTGAGGAACGCTCATTTGGAAATGTAAGCTTACATGTAATAAATAATCCCTTCTAGCTATAGACCGAAGGTTCGCCAATGGGATGAAGGGGATGAAGGGTGACCCGTCAAAAGGGCGCCCGACAAAAGGGTCCCGACAAAAGGGCGCCGACAAAAGGGCGCCCGACAAATGGGCGCCCGACATAAGGGCGACGCTCTTAAAGAAATATTATCGTGAAAGATATCGCGGATGAAATAAATAATTTGAAAACGGCAAGTGAGCCGCCACTACATAGGCTATAAATATATGATTTTAAGTTTTAACGAGATTTAGAAGGCAAGAAATTATTTGAGAAATACAAACAAGCAATTTATTGAGAAGTTGAAATGTTGTTAGAACTAGGAATCTGATGAAAAGTTAAAACTACTGTAGTCTACGGCAAATAATTTGTTAGCCTAATGGTAAAGTCGAAAAGTTCTTAACACTCCGCTATAATGTTTTTTTTTAATTACAGGAGTCACAAAGCCGAACATTAAAAAAAATAACCTTTCGCCGAGTCGCTGACTGACGTAAAACCAGCAACGTAAATCGTTGGGCTACGTTACAATTTGAAATAATTTTAACCATTACATACCTCCATGACATGCTTCCGTCTTTGCTTTCTTTATCCTTTCGATACCTGTATCCGCCAACAAGTATAATGGCCTTTCCCTTCTGCGAAGCGACCTCCTCCATGTAAACGATTTCCAAATGGTAGACCTGCCCTGCTTCCTTTGCTTTTATATGAAGCTCATATCAGGTGGTAACGAACTTTCCAACCTCTCATGTTACCGCTTTCTGCACCTGATTTGTTTATTTTAGCACCTCTTCCAGGTCCTCGGAGCATATTTTGTTTCAACAAGCATCATGTGTGAAATAGTTTAGTAGTATTATTATTGCTCTTTGTCGCGTCGTCGTTGACCTGCTTATTTGCTCACAATATTATCACTTATAGGCCGACTCTTCATCGATGCCATTTCTTTTAAGAGCGCCGCCCTTATGTCGGGCGCCCATTTGTCGGCGCCCTTTTGTCGGCGCCCTTTTGTCGGGCGCCCTTTTGACGGGGTGCCGGGATGAAGTGTTAGCGACTTAATTTTCAAGGCCTCGGCATAGATGAGGTCGGTGGCCAATCCTCTCCCTCACCGTCTCATTATCCACTGACCGTGCATAGGTCAGTGTTCTCATCATAGCTGAGTCGGCTAGAGGGGCGATGCTTGTGGAACAGAAATCTCGATACAAGTTTCTGCCCCGGCGGGGAAACGAACCCCCGACCTCTCGGTCGACAGTCCAGGGCGCTAACCATTGTACTATCGAGCACCCCTTGTAATACACCCCAGGTAATAAAGAAACAAAATAAATTTTTGTGCTTAGACTCGTCTTAAGCCTCAGTCGCGTTGCATTCAATAACCTTACACTTCTCTTCTTCTTTAGGTTCTCTGCCACGTTCCTCTGAGTGGATTTCTTGAAAGGGTGCTATATAAATTCTTGAAATGAATGATTGAATGAATAAATGAATGGAAGACGATTGATCTGCTGTCTGCCTCTTCCATGGTTTAGATTTGGCCAGGACTGAGAACTGTAAATTACCCAAGGAGACGCCGCCGTGGACCTACTCAACCTCCTACCGCTACTGAAACTCCTACCCCTTTGGATACATCGACTCATGCTTAGATATCACTACCACAGAAGTTACAATAAGAATTATTTATGAAAACTGGTTTGGATAAATCGACACATGCTTGTGTTGAATTCACCTCTAGACGAGCTCCATGCACTAAAAACCTAAGATCGAGCTGATTGTGAAAGCAATAATAAAACTGAAAGATAAGATTCTAAAATGAAGAGGAATTTGGTGAATCATGCGGTCGATAACCACAGAAACTGAGGGGGCAGTGGTGAGCACTAACTAGTATTAATTTTTTTGTTGAACTGTGGCTTTTTTCAACTAAAGTATAAAAAATTGTATAACAACTGATTGTCAATTGATTGTGTAAATAAATTAACTTAATAAAAATATTCTTAAAACATTTTTGCATTAATATTTTAATGACAATTAATTTTGTGACAAATATTCTCGGTACCAGAGATTAAACTGTATCTTGTAGTTAATTATTAGTAACGCAGATGTGTCAATGACATGTGTATTGTAGTCATAATGTCCCTAACAGTCGTTACAGAAAATAAAAGAAGGTTTTTCTAATGGAAACAATGATACAGAAGAAATCTAGTGATGAGTTCATACTATGACGAGTAAAGTGTACAAACTGTTCGGAGGATACTCTTCCGTAACGTCGGTTTGACTGTGCTTTGAACGCTGCGTTGTTTGCAGTGTAGACTCTGAACATGATGGAATGTGTTTGCACGGCACAGCGATTATTTGGGAGAGAATGAGAAAAGAGTCAGAAGTAGGAGTATTGAGTTCAGTATGGTGCAATGAGTACTGAAACAATGATGCCACATCAGATCATTCATTTGTTTTTCTGTGCATTCTGAACGTGAGTTTAGAAGGTGATCGAAGGCTCGAAGGTCTCCAATGATCGTTTTAGACGATCGTAGCCTAATCGCCGTCGGAGAGCTCACTTAAATTAAAGCATTGGGTCTATACTTTTCTATGGGTGAGTATAGCCACACTATCTTGTGTGCAGTTATTTTAACGACATAAAATATCTTCAAATAATTGACATAATATTTCAAGTTGTACTGTTCTTTTCAAGCTTGATGCTTATAGCAAAGTGAATCATAGTAATACTGATGCAAAGATAAACGTGAATAGGCTACGCCACATAATTATTAGTATAACATTCTTGCACAAACAGGTGAAATACAATTATATTTTGAATATTAATTATAATTATGTGATACATTCTTTACGTCTGGTTCATCTTCATATGTGAGTCTGACATTCATAATTATGTGTCATGCCAAATAATTATGAACCCTTGTAGTTTAGATATGCTTTTCTGTCAGTCCTTCATCCTGCGGTAGTGCACACGTGTGTTTCTAAGCCCCCCCTTCGGGTGCACTGCTGGGTGCGTGCTGCGGACATGTGTATAATAAAAAATCGTGATCAAAATCTCCAAACTTCTATTGCAATGATTGAAAGTCAAACGTTGGCACCAGCTTATTCACTAGCGCTGCCTCGAGCCAAAGGGACTGCTCATAGGTCAATAGAAGGTCATAGGTCATAGGTCAATAGAAGGTCATAGGTCAAAGGTCAATGCTCATAGGTCAATTGGGAAGAGATCAGAGTCCGGTTACTAGAATGTTAGAGACGCAGATTAGATGCTACATGTACATGTAAGTATCGCCTAGGTTGATCATGGGATGATTAGATGAGTCGGGTTAGGAGTTATTTAAGAGACAAAGACTTCAGTTTTGAGGGGCGATGGATTGAAGAACCTGGGTAACGGTGATGTTGGGGGAATCTTTGATGAGTCTGTGTTGGCAGTGATCGAATTTAAAATAACTTCCATAGGCCTACTGTCTGAAAAACATAGGCTACTAGTTTTGCAGAAATGTTCGTGATATTGAGTAGAAGTGTAGCTATTACAATTTGCCATGATACAGCTCGACATAGGAATTTGATGCGAGGAATAAAGTTTCAGCTAACAGAGAAAAAGGACGAATGATTGAAAAGAAAAAGTGTGTTACAAGTGTAAGTTTCTCTGTAGCCCGCAAATAATTATTCCAATCAATTACGATTGCCCTACTTCTGTTAATAATTTATTGATAAAGAAGCCTAGTCCGTCAAATTCGATTCTCTGCCCTAACAGGTTTGTTGCAGTAGAATAGCTCCGTAGTAAATAACATGCAGCGAAGAGCATTCTCGGTGGCTGGTCCATCTTTTTTAAATATTCCTTTTAAATATTCAATCTGACACACCGCAGAATGATTACAAGTAAGCTTACATGTTATACAAAATACGGCCCACTGTAGCACGACACGCAGGTCGGCTTTACAGCAGTGGGTTCGGTAACTTAACTAATGTCCTAAGTACTGGATCACTTCTGGTCGGCCAAGCCAGAAGTGGGAGGGGCTTTTTTTATTTTTAGCAGATCCCGAGTCAAGCAACACAACAGCAAAGCGCCAATGGCAGCTAACATAAATTTTAATAAATTAATGCCTGAGCGAGGTTTGAACCCGGGTCGCGCGGATGACTCTCAGTTTAACGGCCAGCGCTCTCTCCACTGAGCTACGGGACCCCCTATCTATCTGGAACAACCTCCATAGTTCTCCTCTCGCTACCCTGTGACTCTGCTGACTCTTTCTATCGTCTTCTTACGAATTTTTTTGTCAGGTCTGGGTTGGAAGCGCCTCTGAGTAGAGCTCTTGAAGGGGCGCTGCGTGTGATTGATCTATAACCTTGACCAAGTCATGCTTTAGAATGTTCCAACAACGAAACTTTGATTGCAGTCAGTTGTGTTTTACGCTTTCCACAGTCACCACAGTAAATATGAGCAAATTTTGACATGAGAGGACACTCCAGAGTCGGCACAATTTAGAAATAGCCTATATCACACTTCAGAGAATATAGATCCCACTGGTAAAAAAACCTTATCCTAGATCTGATTTAAACTCAATTTATTTTATGACCTGAAAACCTTGAAGGCAGTTAAAACGATATTTTATATTTTTATATATTAATTTTGTTTTGTAATTCATTATTCAGATGCGAACAACCAAAAACCCTGGACTCAGTACCTGACTTGAGCTGGACGAAACATGATCAGATGGCATAAAGCTCTCTTTATTTTAGTGTTCGTTCTAGTTGTATCGCTATCACTTCAGAAGTGGCTGTACATAATCGGTACATCGAAACACCGTTCGGTGAGCTTAGATTTCGAGCAGCTAAAGGCAAAATTTAATGCTACACCAAGGAACATACTAAAATGTGATCCGAAGTTTCTTCCCGACTTCGAAGCCATGTCTAAGTCTGGTTATTCCATTGCATTGGATGATAATTCGCGCAACAAATTCACCGTTCTTATGCGGACCTTCGACCGCCTGCACTCGATCCGAGAGGCAGTTCTTCATTACGTTTGCATGTCATCAGTCGATCGTCTGATTCTTCTCTGGTCCAACCAGAAAGTGAAACCTCCTTCCGCACAATTCTTTAACGCAACGTGTCCTGAGAAGCTTATAGTAAAAGCTTTGCCGGCTTCGAACCTCACGCTTCGCTTTTATCCTTTCAAAGAAATTCGCACAGATGGTAGGTAAACGTGTATTAAATATGCTTTCTCGAGGATCGTCGTTAACGATCTGTACATAAGTATTACTTTATCAGACTAGAAGAAGTTTTCAAGTCTTCCCCGTTTTAAACATTTACATTAAATCCCTATTAAAAACTAAGGTATTTCTTCTGGACAACGAATCCTTTTGCCGTAAATTATGCGATTATCTGCATAATGAAGTCTGCTGAAAATATTCCACTAAACCCCGAAGTGTTTGTGACCATTTTCTGTCTTTGCAATTTATTGTATAATCAAACAACTTCAAACACTTGTCTCGATATACCACCAGGTCCGCCAGACTCCGCCTACAGAAATTCCGGGCCCCTGTGCAGAGCAGTCACGGGCCCACCACTATCTATAGGCTTTCTGAGCAAATTTCAATAGAAGGAGATAGAAATGTCAAAAGTAGGGTATTCCTACGATATAATCATTTCAAAATATTAAGAATTAAAAACTTTAGTTTATGGCAATAGAATTGCAACTTCTCTGGATTTAACCGCAGCAAAATCGTTTACAATATCCTTGTGGCTCAATAGTTTTGACAGATCATATTCGATTGCAAGAGTCGCAAGACCATTAAGTCTTGCTTCGTGACAGATCGTTGACTACTTTTAATTTGCTCAAAGATCTGAACAGATCTTTCGTCATCCTCATAGCTCGAGGGTACGCGTACCCTAAAATAGAATACGTTAAAATACGTACGTACCTTTCAAAAAATAGAATACGCGTATGATACGTTCCATACACGAAAATTCATGGTTTACTCGGCGACCCATAGCCAACGTATAATTTGACGTCAACTGTAGGCCTATGCGTCATTGAAACCGGTACTTCCGGTAGCGTATAGCAGTAAATTTAATTCGATAAATTCTTTGGTTATAATAATATTAATTTAATGCAAACTGTACTGTATTTCTGATGAGAGCTAAGTACTCGTCACTGGTTTGCAAATTAGTGTAACCCGACAGTTGCAGTAAGCTTATAATATCTATAAGCTTATAGCCTACGCATCAGTCAGCGAGTCAGCGATGCCCAGAGAACGTGAGAAGGAATGGACGCACGTGTGAAAGTTTTGAAAAATGCGAACAACAATTATTATTTGATTGAATGCAAGTTTTTCGACAAGCAGTTCTGGGTTGGATCAGGCAATCGCATAAGAACACATCGTTGAAGTGCTGCAGCAGAACTGAGACGACTGACTGACATTAATTAGTGCATTAAGTGCAATATATTATTATAAACAGAGATCTACATTCTACAATATGGCATTGCAGCAATTTATTGCGCCGTATACTGGGTTGTGAGTGTTTGCTTAAATTAAATTGAACATTCTTATAATGAGTAATGGCGAGGCTAGCGTATTTTATTATTGTTTACGTACCCTAAAATAGGGTACGTTAAAATACGTACGTACCTTTCAAAAAATAGAATACGTACGGTACGTACCCTCGAGCTTTGTACTTGAGTCACCATACTTGTGTCACCATACTTGAGTCACCATACTTGAGTCAGCATACTTGAGTCACCAAACTTGAGTCAGCATGCGTGTCTTGAGCATAAATTACGAACATTAGTAAAGTAGTATTCGAAAGGTCGTACAGATCCGCTTTACATTGCTAACAGGTGTTGGTCAATTCAAACAAATCCACCATTTCTTATAGGCTGCATAAACGTGGTGCATAGAGAGACGTCGGTCTGTGTATTTCGAGCAGCTAATGGCAAAAGCTGCATCTCAGAGACGGTTGCATGCACGATGTCTAAGATGGTGCGCTGACAAAACGGCGCTGGACAAAACGGCGCCAACATAACGGCTCAAACTGAACTAAAAATCAATGGTTTTTAGTAGTTTAATAGCAGAAGCAGCAAAAGTATATTCTAACTGTTAATCCAACTTCCATTCAAATTACTATTACTTTTCATCAATCCAGTTCCAATTTGAGCCAGAATATTTTCTTCAATCCAGCCTCCATTTGAGCAAGAATATTTTTTCATTCCAGCTTCCATTTAAGCAAGAATATTTTCTTCAATCCAGCTTCCATTTCAGCAAGATTATTTTCTTGAATTCAGCTTCAATGTAAGCGTACATTTTTCAATCAATCCAGATTCTATTTAAGAAAATGATTTTGTATCAATCGGACTTCTATTTTAAACGCATACATGTGTTCTGACTTGGATGTGCCCCTAATTGCCGGAATCCGGAACGATATCTCATAATCTTGAATTCGTAGTGAGTTTGCTCTTGAATAAGCAAACAATCACTAGGCGGGTATCATAATATGCGCCGTATTGTCGGCGCCGTATTGTCGGGGTATTTTGAATTGCGCCGTTCTGTCAGTGCCATTTTGTCGGCGCCGTTATGTCGGCGCCGTTTTGTCCTGCGCCGTTTTGTTACGGCGCCGTCTAAGACATCAAGTGACGGTCGCGCCTCTAACTCGACGGTGTTCATGGAAATCATGATCCGTTGGATGACCAGGTGTAAGTCTATAGTCACTGCTCAACGTGAAAGAGGGAGAGTCATCATACGAGACGTATCTGTTAGAGTTCCACAATGATTGATGAATAAATTTATGAATATTCGCTGAACCTGATGTCAGTTTTAAGGCATACAGTTGCCGTCGATCGTTTCAGGAATATTCAGCCTTGATGACGATATCTTGTTGTCTGAAAAAGATTTGGAGCACGCCTTTGAAGTGTGGAAGGTGAGTGCGAGCATCCACCAATAACCTTCCGTCAATTAATTATTATCCTATCTGGCAATAACCTTTCAGACTCCGGGCAAATAACCCCAATAGCCGAAGACCAGAAGAAAACACAATCCAAAAAATATTATTTATGCTGAAGGTGGTGGTGGTGGTGACGGTAGTGGTGGTGGTGGTGGTGGTGGTGGTGGTGGTGGTGAGTGAATGGAAAGTATATGAACAGTTTTGTGTGCGTCGTTAACGTAGAGGTGATTATCGTCATTTCAGACCCATAATTTTCAGGCCATAATTTATGCTGCTTTAGCGGACTGATCTTCTGAGCACTCGTTTCATTGGTGTATCATCCGTTACCGCCTTGTGTGTTAGACACCTGCATTTGCTACAGGCAATCATATATAAGTAGCCTACAACGCGTTGTGTTCATTTCAACATAATTATGTTTCGTTGCCGATGATCTGTATTCGTCGATTTTGTTGTTGTGTTACACAGAATTATTCCTGGGGTCTCGTCGGGCAATTTGAAAGAGGGCACAGTGGTTATTCACAGGATATGACTTATGGATCAATGGAAAATGGATACAGCTTGATTCTTACTGGAGCGGCTTTCATACATCGCGAATACTTTCGCATGTTTCAAGACAGATGCGTTTCGAAGATTCGAGAAGACATTGATCGAAATAACAACTGCGAAGATATTTTCATGAACTTCCTCGTCAAAGAGCATTGTCGATGTTCTGGTATTTTCCATCCGAAGCATGGAAAGGTCACAGCGCCCAAGAACTTCGTTCTCAAAAATGCTTTGAGTAGCAGACCAAACCATTACATGCACCGATCGAAATGTCTTCAGAAATACGCCGCACTTTTCGCGAACTCTGTTACGCTGACGAAAAGCAAATGCACATATTAGAGTAGCTTTGTACACATCTCCAAGTTCTTCACTTCTTTAGTTATGCTCTGTGCTTTAGTTTTCCTATTTTGATTCCAAAAGGTCTAAATACGCCGCAATCACCCTAACACATGCCTTTGTGACGGTGGCACCATCGGTTTCTGGAGCTCAGAAGGACTGGATTTTGTTATAGACTTGGGACGAAAGTTGACTGAGGCAACACAGCACAGAGTCGAGACAAGTTACCTCTTTCAAAGAGTCTCGGTGGCAGTTTAACGTTGGAACGCCACTCGGGTTTTCGCTTTGCCTTTTGTAACAATTGGGACATAATAGCAATAATAAAAAATAAATTTAAAAATAAATAAATTTAAAAATGATAATAATAATTCAACAAAAGGATCCCTGGGAATTAAAAAAATCTGAAACTTAATTATATTTGCTAATTGAAATAAATTGTGGGTCAGAAAATGGGTTTTCTGACCTCTCAATTTATGATTTGAACCAGTGGTTCAGCAATAGACTAGATTTCGGCCTTTTCCAAAACTAGGGCTTAGGCTACAGTGCATCTCGTCCATCCCATAGCAGTGAAGTTGTCCTTAACTGTTACGTTGTGATAGTTACTTCATGATCGGAGATGAGCAATAATAGAAAAGAGCAACTTTCTGAGTCGTTTATCACAGGCTAGTAGACCCTCTACAAACAGCAGTTAGAATGATGAACCGGATATAATTAGCTTAATAATTATATGCTGAATCTGAAGAACAATTGCCCGTTGATATTCTATTTACATTTTGAAACAAAAATTAAATTAGCTGCCGCGTTCCAACGAATAAATCATAACAAAAAAGTATAAATACAAATTTATTCTGTATTATAAGTTGCTATAATAGTGTAGCGTTGAAATTGCCAGTGCATGAACATTTGTGCATCTGTTGAAAAATTCTGAAAGCCTCAGGCGACCCCTGGCAAATCGTCAGGCGGCCCCCGTGGGGGTCGCGACCCACAGGTTGAGAACCGATGATGTAGATGAATTCAGGAAGATTCATTAACAAACTTGGAGATTATAATTAGTTTTGGTTCGGTTGGTTTGAGCATTAATACATTTATGCAATGAACGTCATGATTATGAGAAACACTGTTTTATGCGCATAATATCCCAAGTGCTGCTTCGTGTTAATGTCTTGTACAAGTTTATTCAAGTTTGCAGAGAACAATCCAATGAATCCTTAACAGACGCTCGTAGGATATGAGATAGAGAGAGAGAGACACACACACACACAGAGGCAAAGAGACACAGAGAGGCAGAGTGATACAGAGAGACAGAATACTGCACATACTTCTAGTCATATAGAAGGTAGACTATTTTATCACGTTACAATTGCGGCAACCTGATGGATACACAAAATACATTCTCACAATTTTTCATAGGATTTAAGTTTGCAGTTCGCTGCATATCTGTGGCAGAATTTGTCGCACGTACAGCGCATACCACGTTTGCTGCATGTGAAATGGATCACCAGACAGGCGTAGTTCCCTAAATGGACACGATAGTTGGAAAGTGTCCAACGTGGCGTGCATGTTACTCCTCGGGTCTTTGAAATCGTTCCTCAGCGCTTCAAAAATGAATTCATTGCACACTCGTATTGCATCAGTGTATTTAGGCTCTGGAATATATTGGTAGGGAATCCAAAAAACATGAGTTGTTATGGGAATATATTTCTTAATGTCGATAACCAGATGCCGTATGACATCTCTTAAGCGCTCTTTGTTGCCCTGCAACACTTGTCTCCATTCGTGTCCACAAGGCGTCATAATTAAGAGAACATCTGGAATCTTGCCGCGTAAATAGTCTCTTAATATGAATTCGAGTGTAAAGTTTGTAGGTTGTGCATTTTCAATCGCGTTAATTATGCGAATCGACGATTCTAATATGAAATTCATGGGTATGTGCTCCAAGATGAGAGACTGCTTCTCAGTGCCTGTTCTATAATAGCACAGATGCTGAACTGCGCCACAGGTTCTACAAAGACGTTTTTGCACCTTCACATCGTTGGTCATATTATAGGTTCCTGGCTGCAGATAGTAATTTATGTCAGGCCTGAAACCAAACGATTCCATTTTCAAGGTCCTGCAACGTTGAAGCGAATATGATACAATATCTTTAAGAGCATCGAAAGTTTTTCGACCGTTTGAATCTCCCAGAGTCAGAATTCTTCTTACACGTGCAGCCGCGAAACAGTTTTCTAAATAAGAAGAACTGATGGCTTGGTTTGAGAATGAGCAAAATGGTGTCTTGAAGAAGGCATGTCTTATTTTGCCTTTTAATCTGTGGATATACCACGACCCTTGCGAATCGAAGTAATACCTTTGTCGGTGAACTCTTCTCAGTAATTGTCTGTCGCATGGACTACAAATATTGTCCGGCTTAGAAGAGTTTTGTTGCTCATTGTAGGCTTCATAAATAGACACTGAACATCCACGTTCCGTAGTTTTTCTATAATTTCTCTGGAAAGACTCTGACATGTTACAAAACGAAGATGAAGAACTGGTCCACAAATCGCGAATTAGACTCTGAAATCCTATCAACCTGTACACGTCTGGACTACGTAGAATTGCGACGATCAACGACAAGGAAACGACTAGGATGACAATCCTTTTCATCGACTTTATTTCCATTGAGCAGATTTACCGTCAGAAATAAAATATTGAACGTGACTTGTCACTTAACTAAAATGAAATAACGAGAGTTGAACGATGACTTGCCAAAATTATTTTTGTACAGAGTTAATAATATAGCCTACATCAATGCCAAAATCCATGCTCAGAAAAATGAGTACTCGCTCGTATTATATCGTTCTAGTTCGTAACTGAATGTTCGGATTTCAGGTGCGGTGGCTCCCATAAGTTCCAATAACGGGGAATACTAGCGGGCATACGCTTAAAGAAGTTACACTTCAAAAACAGTACTGCTGTAAAATAACATCCTTCATTCTTTGTGTAGAAATTTAAGATATCCGACTACACGAGTATTTGTGATTGCTCCGTGCTGTTTCAATGTCAAAATCATCTGCTCCTAATCAAAGATACATTAAGGTGCAAACTGAATATTTTGCTGGTTTTCAACTTATATAAATTTATACTTTACTTAATTCAGTTTCATGAATACAATATCGTGTTTTTTCGTCGATCATCGCAATATAATTTGTGTATTATTTTATTTCATTCACTCTAAGTGTTGCATGTGGCTTGTACTGTCTTGCTGAAACTTCAGACGCGAGGTTTCTTCTTCATTCGGGGAGACAAATTATTAACAGAGCGAGCCATGCACACATTGCACTGCCAGTTCTCTGCATCATCTCCTTGTTTATTTACCTGTGATTACTTTTTAAAGATATCTTAATATGCCAATTTGTTTATTAATTCATTTATAATCAGCTTTAATTCACACATTGGTATCATCCCATTATTTTGGATTACCATGAATTGGTTATGTTGTTTTATTCTATGTGAAGCAATCTGATTGACGGATGCAAACATGAGTTAAATGGGTGACATATAAACATATTAAAGATACGAATTAACCAAAACGGTGGTCTGTCTTAAATACTAACTCCATACATGGATACACGCACACACACACACACATACATACATACATACACACATACATACATACATACATACATACATACATACATACATACATAGTATTACATACATACATACATACATACATACATACATACATACATACATACATACATACATACATACATACCTACATACATACATACATACCTACATACATACATACATACATACATACATACCTACATACATACATACATACATACATACATACATACATACATACATACATACATGCAAACCTACATACGTGCATACCTACAAACATACATTATACAATGATCTTATTCCCTCACGCGCAGGCTAAATCTTCTAGTCTCTTCAGTTTTCACTAAGCGTTCAGCGCTGCCTATTATCCTAACCTAAATGATCTGTCATTTAAATCTCCTCCTACGTTATAGCAAATCATCCGCAATACTAGATTCACCAACTTTGCTGGAATGGGCTCTCCAGCCACACATTGAAAATGCACCCAACCAATTTCTACTACTGTTGCTTCTTTCAGTAATTCCTCGTTGATTACTGGAATATCAGTACCAGAGTCAATCAACGCTTTGACTTGCACGGGATGACAACTGTCATCCTTTCCCCGTATCTCTACATTCACATGCTGTAGTAAAGTCTTCTTCACACGTTGACACTCATCTTTACTTTCAGTTTCTCGACAAATTTCTGTAATGGCACCAGATTTTGCTACTTCTCTCTGTAAGCTTATAGTAAACTGAGGCGTGCACTTCATGACTGACTTCACTTCCGTTTCGCGGTTGTCTTGTTCTTCCAGCTGATTAGGTGCATTCATTACTTGAATCTGATTTACTCTGAGATTCTCTGCACTTCGACTAAATCTATTTCTCAGATTTGTCATTCTTGGTGGTACTTGGCAATGTTTCACCAAATGTATGTCTGACTGACAATTATGGCAACGTTTCCTAACAATACTTCTCTGTTCAGTGCTCTCCCTTCTATAATTGTACGGAATGTATGCTGCATTGCATTCTCTTTGTCGTCCCATCGGTGGAGTTCGATTGTATATTTTGTCTGTCTCCCGTTGCTTCTTTTCTATCTTGCCCAAACTGTCTTCCAGGAAAACTTTCTTTCCTTACTTCATTACTTCTGGCTTAAATTCCTGTTTCTTTGTTATTACTATTCCACCTGTTTTGTTTTGAACTATTATTCCATGCTTCATGTTTTGGTTTTTCTTGAAACATTACACCAATTCGATTGTTTACATGTATGTCTGCGAGATCTGCAACATTACTAGCTTCCAAGCATTCAGTACCATCCTTTGCTAGTACAAACTGTAGTGGACCAGGTGGTAGACATTCTTTCAACTTATCCGCCACCAACAGATCAAACAACTTCTCATAGTTTTTGCTCACTCGCCTACTTCTGACATAATAGTTCAACAGATTCTTCAATCTTCCTGTAAACATAGTGTATGTCTCTTCTGCCGTTTTCTTCGCATCTACAAATCGTGATGGATATTCTCTCGCTCTCAATTTAAATTCTGTCAGTAAATGTTCTTTCACTACATCGTAATTGTCTAGATCAGCAAAAGACAATCGGTTTAACATTGTTCTCGCTCTTGGGGTCATTAGTGGCAACAGCAAAATGACCCAAAACTGCTTTTCCACCGTAAAACTATTGAATGCATTCTCAACTGTCTCAAAATATAATGGCACCTCCATTATATCATAAATTATGGCATCTTAGGTAGCACGTGTTTCATTGCATCACCTATCTTCTTTATCTTGGACACCATTGTCTCACTTTCTCGGATCCTATTTTGTTCTGACTCTTCTCAGCACCTCCTATCGTCTTCGTCTCTTTTCTTCAATCTATTTTGATCTTCTTCCCTACGCAGTTCTTCTTGTCCTATCTTCTACTGCAACAATTCTAGCTGCTTTCTGCGTTCCTCCTTTTCAATAGCCATTTCTCGGAGCTGAGCTTCATTAAGAGCGAGTTTTTTTGGTTCTATTTGTACTTGTTCTTTCTCTTTCGGATTTATCCAAACTTTCTTTCTCGATTCTCAATTCTTCATGTCGAATTTCTGCTCTTTCTAATTCTAGCAAACCCATCTTTTCCTTTTCCTCCTCACGAGCCTTTTTCTCTTCAATCTGTTGTTTCCGTATTTCTTCATCAATTTTCCTTGCTCTCTCGTAGTCTGTCATTAATTCCATCCTTCTTCGTTCTGCTTCTTCACGATCCTTTTTCAGTTGTTCTAACTAAAGCTGTTATAACGGACGCTCACATTGCAATCAAAATTTCCTTAGGAAAACTTGCTGTAATTGGGATAATATTTTATCAGCATATTGACCCATAATTATGGCTACTATAAACAACATTGACACTTTCTCAAAACATTTTCCTGGTTCAATACCAATCAAAAATATAATTAGTAGTAGGCCTAGTAGCGAGGATTTTCGACATGCTGCATTAGACAAATTAGCACAAGCAATAAAATATTTCCAGTTCACATAATCCGGCAATCACAATAGTGGAATCTAAAGCCTATTGACCCATTAATTTAAAAAATAGTGATGACCACATTATACAGTTGCCTCTTATTTTGGCAACGGGTTTTCTAAGCGTCATTTATAACCGACGCTGGGCACTAATGGGTTAAGCCAGTGACTCTGAGCCAACGTTATGCTGCACACATCGCATATTTTTTAGATACTGATCATTTTGGGTGTATTAAAATTTCCTAATGTGTGTTCGTTAACACTCGATCTTAAATTCGGATTTTCTGCATCGATCAACACTCATTCAATCTCTCATTGATCCTGGTCATTTATTATTATTCCATTCATCAGGCCAAAAAAAATAATGTTGTGTTTCCGGTAACGCGACCGACCCTCTTTTATTGCCGCGACCCAAATAATTTTGTAAAAAAATTTTATTTAAAAAAATTTTATTAAAAAAAAAATTCTTAAAAATGTATTAATTTTTTTTTATTCAAATTTTTTTATTGACATAATACGGTGACATTGCCTTCCGTATAGAGTTGGATCTTAGGCTAAAAAATGTTGTGTTTCTGGTAACCCGACCGACTCACTTTTATTGCCGCAACTCGGAAAATTCTGTGTGAATTTTTTATTTACAGTGACATTGCCTTAGAGTTTCACGCCTGCCTAACTACTTCCTGGTTGCCAGTCTTGAGAAACATCTAGCCTTATCATTCTCACTTGAGCCACCTCTAATGGTGACTAGGGAAAATAAACCTAGCAACATCTAGGTGTAACTAGTCACTGGTTCTGCCAGTCTGGAACGACCCCTAGCAGTGATGTTCTGTTCGCACTCATCTTCCCCTTCCCTTCCCACTTTATCTTACCAGAAAAAATGTCAACAAAATGAAATTAATAGAATTGTTTTGCTAGAGCAATTTTAGGTGCAGACAGTCGGGGAAATAGGCAGTTTATACTTGCTTAGAACCCGTACTTTGTTGCAGCATGTACCTTTATGCAAAAAAGAGTAGTTGGTATAATTTTTCGGATAGTCACTGAATAAAAATATTTTACCAAAATAAAAATATTTTTCGACCTACCTACCCAATTTTTTTTAGCTCTGTTACCGGAAACACACCATTATTTTTTTTGGCCTCAGTATTTGTGGGTGATCCACTAACTGCCTCACAAATTGCCTTGCAGTCGATTCGCTTACGAATTACCTCTAAATGTGCACGAACTAAAAATTACTCCGAGCAAAAACAAACAACTATACTTGTGCTAATAATAAGAAGAAAACCTAAGTTTGGATATTTATTTCTTCTATACATTTGTGCTGCAGTACTTTCTTATTCATCAGTAGAACAATTAAACGCGCTCACAGCCGACGCATTTCGTTCTTTGATTCTCCATTTGAACAGCAGATGTGCTGTTGAAGCCGACCTCCATTCTTCAATCAGTTTCGCCATTTTCATCTTTTTGTGATAAACACTTCGCCTGCGAAGTCTGTCGTCGTTATCAGTTTCGTTGCCGTTGGATATCCCTCCGTGTGTCTGAACCGCCCTCCTATAAGCTTTGCATTGTACAACGAATCAGGGTTTCGTCGCCCATGAGAAAGTACTTTTCTCTCAGATATGTGAGCAGCTAACACAGTTTTCGTGCAGTCGATGACGTTGACTCCTTGCACCCTTGCCATTGCAACCAAGTAACTGTCGTAGGCAACTCGACCGATGACCACATCCACCAGACTCGTCCAATTCAGCGAACATCCTGTTTGTGTAAAGAAAGCAACTAAAATAGTGTGTATGCATGTATGAGCAGCTGTTATAGCGCCCCTACAGATACTACTCAGAGGTACTCCGACTACAGCGCGGACACGACGTGCATGAGCAGTGCGATTGAAGGACCATGATACGCGGCGGCTTAAGGTGGATGCCACCGAACATATCTATAAACAACGGCACCATGCGATGTAATTTTTATTCCACCGTCTCAACATCGTCTTGAAACTTCAATAACTTCCTGCCACTGCTTTGATTAGCTCGATATTTTATACATCTTTCTCTCATCGCGAATAAGCCTCTTCCCTCCTCGCAGTCATTTACTACTAAATGTGTTCTCAAAATAATTGCATGTGAAAGGCTTTTTGCCTGTATGTCCATCTAGAATCTAGATAATTCCTCCACATAAAAAGATCTTGAGCATAAATCACACTTGTGTGCTCTTTTGCTCTTTTGCTCTTTTGATCTTTTGCTCTTTTGCAAAGCTCACGCTGCGAGAAGCGCATTTGAAATGGTCTAATACTTTAAAATGCAATTCAATTATTCGATGACTGCTCACAGATCTTTAAAACTGCTGCAGAGGTTTTTGAATATATTCCGCAGCTGGAAATTAAGTTTTACCCAGATCTTGTCTCAAGCGCTTCTTTCAAACGCGAATAAATACTCTGATGTTTGACCAATTTTCATCAATTCTATTCAAGGAGTAACAATTGCCATCTATCCAACTTCTATTTAACCACGTATTCTATTATCAATCCAATTTACATTTATGAAGGAAATTTTTCCCGACAAACCAAACTCTATTTAGGCGAAAAGCTTAGTCGGCCCAGCTTATCTTCATGCAAATAATAAAGTTTTATCAAATCACCTTCTCTGTACCAAAGGATTTACGCCAATCTGGCTTCCACTATTTTAGGAAAGCACTAATGTTCATTAATTCAGCCTTAATTTTAAGTTGACAATGCAAAATAATCTGCCCACGAAAAATGCGGTGTTACTCAACATTATAATATTATTGAGTCTCACATCTATTTCGTTGGCTCCAAATTTCTTAGACTCCACTCTAAATAACAGAGCACCAGCTTGTTGACGACTGACGAGTGCTGCGTCGTATCAGACGGGTTGTCTAGAGAGCGATGTTCAGTGGAGATCAGAGTTTGACCTCCGCAAGAACCGTGCTAGCGAGGGAGGAGAGCAGATCATTCCAGAGGGAAAATTAAGATCTTGATGAGTTACTTAGTTGCAGTAATGCTCGGAGCTGATTGCTACAGAAACTTTTGATCAAATCAAAGTGTGAGCCAACCTTCTTTTGTGAAGAAGAAATAGTCGATCGCATACGGTGGTATGAGTTTTCCTTTCTCCTTCGCCAGCTTTCGAAGGCGTTCATCCTGAAAATCACCGGCAGTCCAGCTAACATTCAAATCGATTGGGACATCAGTTCGTCTTCCAGTCATCATAACATTGTTTTCCAGCGAAATAATTTTCTTCTGAATTCCTTTAAGGGTCTTAATGATGCTGTCATCAAATAAAAGGTCTCCATTGGAGAAACCGTAAAGCATCGATTCGTATTTGTCAAAGACCGTTTGGTACATATCTTTCAGACAAGGCGTTCCCGCATAGTTTGTTCTTGTTATTGGTAATACATCCCATCCTGCTAAGCGTGCTCTCCTGGCAAATGTTGAATTGGTAAAATTGAGAAAGACAACTGGCTTTATATATGACTTAAACATTGGCCAGTTTCTTAGAACAGCTTCCCTTGCCAGCAGATGATGGGGTATAGTCTTTATTTCTTTGAAAGTAGTAAAAATTATTAGCAAATGTTTGAATTCATGCTGCCTTTCAAAGCTTCCAAAGCTATTCGAATTGAATTCAAGTGAATAACGACCATTTGCTTCAATGAAATTGTGGTGAAAATTCTGCACATTTAAAATTCCCAAAACGATGAAAATTAAAGTTGCAATTACGCCGCAAGTTATACTTTTTCTCATGTTTTGTTCGTTTTATTTCGATTAACGAAACGAGTAAAAGAGTGAATTCAAAGATTATTGTTCAACTTTATACATTATTCAACGATGTAATATTTGTCACGCACTGACACTGCGAATAGATGTGCGTATGATATCTAACAGTGGCAAAACGAGTTTCGAGCGTAAAAGTTTCCAGCTTCAAACGCATTTTCGCTGGAACGTAATGTGGATGTGGAAGCATTCCATGTTGAAATGGGATGGAGGATGTGGAAGCATTAAAGCTGGAATGGGATGAGGATGTGGAAGCAACACATGCTGGAAAGGTATAGGATGTGGAAATATTACATGCTGGAATTTGAAGGTGATGTGAAAGCATTGCGTGCTGGAATGGGATAGAGATAATAATGGCACCCTTGCAGGTTGGAATGGGCTGGCGGTATGTGAGAAAATTACAAGCTCTAAGGGGCTGGAGATATGGAAGCATTACATGCTGGAATGGGTTTGGCAATGCTAGTCATCACATATTGAGCTGATATCATGTATGTGGAAGCACCTCATGTCAGAATTCGTATTGATTGTGGAAGAATAGTATTATAGAATTTCATGGACATGTGGAAGCATTACATTCTGATGTGGGATTGAGATGTGAAAGGATTCCAGGCGGGAATGGGCTTGGAATGTGGAAACGTTACATGCTAGGATGGGGTGGTAATATGCAAGAATTGCATGCTGGAATAGTTTGGGATGTGGAGGCATCACGTGTTGGAAAGGGATGGTGATATGGAGGCACTACAAACTGAAGTGGAATGGAGATGTCGAAGCATTACAAGCTTGAATATGAATCTGATGTGGAAGCAATACACACTGGAACGGGCTGTTGATGTGAAAGCAATACATACTGGAATGCGATTGGGATGTGGAAACATTACGTGCTAGAATGGGTCTGGAAAGTGGAATCATTATATTCTGGCATGCAGTTCTGATGCGAAAGCATTGCATGCTGGATTGTATGGGGATATTGCATTCCTGCATGCTGGAATATTATTGGCTGTCGGAATGTTTGTAAATTACAAGCTGTAATGGGCTGGAGATATGGAAATGTTACATGCTAGACGGGAATGAGGATGTGGAGGCATTACATGCTGGAATGAGCCGGGGATGTTCAAGTATTGCTGGGATGGTATGTTGATGTTTAAGCATTACATGCTGGAATAGGAAGTGGATGTAGAAGCATTGCATACTATTATCTTCCGATTGATCTCGGCGGGAGTGCCTCTGAGTAACCACCTTGAAAAGACACTGTATAAATTCTGATTGGTTGATTTATTCTTGAATTGGATCGCGAAGTGGATGCATTGCATACCGGAATGGCACGGAGATGTGGAAACATTACATGCTGGAATGGGATGAAAATTGTGGAAACAATACATGCTGGAATGGGATGAGGATTGTGGAAACAATACATGCTGGAATGGGATGGGGATTGTGGAAACAATACAGGCTGGAATGGGATGTGGATTGTGGAAACAATACATGCTGGAATGGGATGGGGATTGTGGAAACAATACAGGCTGGGATGGGATGGGGATTGTGGAAACAATACATGCTGGAATGGGATGGGGATTGTGGAAACAATACATGCTGGAATGGGATGGGGATTGTGGAAACAATACAGGCTGGAATGGGATGGGGATTGTGGAAACAATACTGGCTGGAATGGGATGGGGATTGTGGAATAATTACATGTTGGAATGAGATGGGGATTGTGGAAACAATACATGCTGGAATGGGATGGGGATTGTGGAATAATTATATGCTGGAATGGGATGGGGATTGGGGAAACAATACAGGCTGGAATGGGATGGAGATTGTGGAAACAATACATGCTGGAATGGGATGGGGATTGTGGAAACAATACATGCTGGAATGGGATGAGGATTGTGGAAACAATACATGCTGGAATGGGATGGGGATTGTGGAATAATTACATGTTGGAATGAGATGGGGATTGTGGACACAATACATGCTGGAATGGGATGGGGATTGTGGAATAATTATATGCTGGAATGGGATGAAGATTGTGGAAACAATACATGCTGGAATGGGATGGGGATTGTGGAAACAATACATGCTGGAATGGGATGGGGATTGTGGAATAATTACATGCTGGAATGGGATGTGGATTGTGGAAACAATATATGCTGGAATGAAATGGGGATTGTGGAAACAATACATGCTGGAATGGGATGGGAATGTGGAAGCATTGCATGATGGAATGTTATGGGGATGTGTTGGGAGAGTTAAAGCTTTACGTGCTGCATTGGGTTGGGAGAGTTAAAGCATTACATTCTGCAACAGGTTGGGAGAGTGGAAGCCTTACATGCTGCGATGGGTTGGGAAAGAGGAAACATTACATGCTGCAATGAGTTGAGAGAAAGAAAACATTACATGCTGCAATGGGTTGGGAGAGTGAAAGCATTACATGCTGCATTGGGTTGGGAGAGTGAAAGCTTTTAATGCTGCAATGGGTTGGGAGAGTGAAAGCTTTACGTGCTGCATTGGGTTGGGAGAGTGAAAGCATTACATGCTGCAATGGGTTGGGAGAGTGAAATCATTACATGCTGCAATGGGTTGGGTGAGTGAAACATTACATGCTGCAATGGGTTGGAGAGTGGCAGCACTACATGCTGCAGTGGGTTGGGAGAGTGAAAGCATTACATGCTGTAATGGGTTAGGGGAGTGGAAGCATTACATGCTGCAATGGGTTGGGAAAGTGAAAGCTTTTAATGCTGCAATGGGTTGGGAGAGTGAAAGCACTACATGCTGAAATGCTTTGGGAGGTTACATGATGCAATGGGTTGAGAGAGTGAAAGCATTACATGCTGCAATGGGTTGGGAGAGTGGAAGCATTACATGCTGCAATGGGTTGGGAGAGTGAAAGCAATACATGCTGTAATGGGTTGGGAGAGTGAAAGCATTACATGCTGCACTGGGTTGGGGCAGTGGAAGCATTACATGCTGCAATGGGTTGGGAGAGCGAAAGCATTACATGCTGCAATAGGTTGGGAGAGTTAAAGCATTAGATGCTGCATTGGGTTGGGAGAGTGAAAGCTTTTAATGCTGCAATGGGTTGGGAGAGCGAAAGCATTACATGCTGGCCATGCGATTGGTTTGATTTTTGGTATTGGCTTTGTAATGCTGTTCTGTGAAGAACCGGACAGTAGCCCGCTTCTGAATTAGCAAAAAACACAGAATTTTCTGTCTGGCATACGAGAGCGGCTAGCCAGATTTCTTAGTTGAAGTCAACGAAATCACTTTTACGGAGGTGGGGCATAAATTTAGAAATGAAGTGTTTATGAATGTCCGGCTTTTCGATCAACAACATCTTGTTTGCAACGGCACCATGGTATACGAATGAGTACATTTATTATAATTATTGAAAGAAAAGGAAAAACAATCGCCAGAATCGGTTCTGATGCTTTCATTAAAACCAACCAAAAGACGATTATTCCATTGACTTCTACACTCAACGAGATTCCCGTCTGTTTATCAGGATATAAGACTTGAGTTCCTGTGCATTTCTGTTTACTAATTTGGCAGTTTACTGTCTAGCCTATCAGATGGATTTCTGCTGATCGGTCCACAGCGTCCAAACAAACAATCGCAGACGGCGAGATTTGTCATTCCGCACTCAGCGAATAAGTCGTCGTTCTGTCTAAAAGTTCAAAGTAAACTTTGTTGCGCCCATGTGTAAATAATGAAATGTTTGAAAAGTGGTGACGTTTTATGTTGTCCGTTTTATTTTTGCAGTGTTGGTTGACATTATGTGACATGAAAGCAACCTATCGTTTTCTAATCTAGGTGATCACTTTTCAGTTGCAGGGTCTTGCTTGGAGTTTGCAGGAAAGCTGCTTCCAAACGTTTGTAGCCGTATTTTCCTGTTTTGGCGTCAATCTTTTGAATTGAATCTAAAGTCATGAAGATACACAAATTTAACCTATTGAGAATTTTCATTTTATTAGCATTCGCGTATATCTGTTTCGTAAAATTGACCAATTTTTACTTAAAATCGCAGAAAACATTAATAAAGAGCCCAAATGTACTTGGCAAACCATACAGGTACAAAGATGAAGTAGATTTTCGCATCATTGTCATCACTTTCAGGAGATCACAATCTCTCTTAACATTGTTGGAAACAATTGACGAGATTGAATTGGATGGAGATAGCGGATCTTTAGAGATCTGGATTGACAGAGACAAACAAGGTCACGTGGATAATAAGACGGTAGAAGCAGCGAAATCGTTTCAATGGAAGAAAGGATCAACTCGTGTTTATATGCATAGTAATCACGTTGGGATATATGGTCAGTGGATTTACACCTGGAGACCAAGAAGCCTTGAATCGAAGGAAATTGTTCTGATTTTGGAAGACGATATGAATGTATCAAAATACTGTTACCGGTGGCTTAAGAAAGTGCATGGATTCTACGAGACATCTACCATATTTGCCGGAGCTACCCTGCAAAGTGATATTGTTCTTTCTCATGATGGTTCATCAACACCATTGAAAGGTCCAAAGAACCACACGGTATTCATGTACAAATGTCTTGGAACTTGGGGATTTTCTCCAAAACCATCAGTTTGGATGAGATTTCAAGATTGGTATCAACTTCATAGCAAGGATCGCGAATTCTGTCCATGCGTTCCAGGTATTTTGCCAACTGTCTGGTATAAGAGTTTTAAGCAGCAAAAAACAGATGATTCTATGTGGTCTGTATGGTTCGTATATTACGCTTACCAGGAAAAACTGTTCACTATGTACAGCAACCTAAACAACTACAACGGTGACTTTAAATCGTGTCTAAGTGTCAATCGGAGAGAAAAGGGATTGCATTACGGTGGAGAAAAAGGAGGAGCGAATTGTCAACTTCTAAATAATTGGAAAGGCAACTTTGTTGATTTTCCAAAAGATTTGACCAAATTGGATTGGAACGGAAAATATATTGACAATTATTGAGAATAATCGGTGTAATAAAATCTTGCAGTTTTAAGTTAATGTTGACAGCAATAGTATAAAATATAACGCACAATGACTATGAGGAACATTTAGTAGCTTGATTGTTATCATCTTCACCAAGTCAATTGAAAGACAAATGTTTAAGCATAACCCGGTTCTTGTGCAGAAATTATTGACTAAAAATAAATAAAGTTGCACGTCATAGGCTAAATGTAAGCAAAGTAATAGACTTGAATGACCATAGACAATAGCGATCTTGGTTTGCTTTGTATTGCATCTGACCATTGATATCTAGACAGATCAGATACAATATAATAAATATCGCTATTGTCCATTGTCATAATAAATTATAACAGGAAGAGAGCAAGACAACTAGTAGGGACGAGGTTAATAAAGGGTCATTGGTAAACGTAGCCATAAAATATTATTATTTGATGTCGAAAGAATCACCCTTGTAATGTAGCGTTCGTTTTCATCTTCATTATTCGAATTTGTTCTTTTTGCTGACGCCTCCAACGTCTTAAACTCACATAAACAGGGCTTTTTCTAACGTGCAGCTGAACAGAAAGTGTGTAGCTGGGGAGAAATATGTACGTTACTTTTATAAGCCTAACTGTATGAACCAGCGAGAGTAGCTAAAGTGTTAGTTGTAAACAAACATAAGACACAAACATCAGATAAGAACTCGGACTGAATAACTTGTCGGTCGTTTATTCGGGTGATGTCTCTATGCTCAGCAACTGATGTGATTTAAATATTATTATATATGTGGCGATTAGATGCACTTTTGAAGCGGATTCTGCAAAGGTCACGAATGTAATATGTCGTTGCAAAGCTAAGGTTCTGGTAAAAAATCACACCTACATTGTAGGTACCGTTGCAGACAGAGGAATTTTAAGTGAATGCATGGATGCCAGTTGATTTTGAAAATGAACGAGTGAACATACATCCATGTTAGCTTGGCTGTCTTCCCTTTTCTGTCTTATCCTCAGAACACCAAGGTTGCGTCCATAAACATTTTTCATAAGACTCATGTGTCTGCTCTAAAGTAGGATGCAAGATGCGGTGCATGAAATGAGTCGAAATTGTTCTGTATGGAATAAGAGAGGAAACTTAACCTCACGGATTGCAGACAATGTTGTCATTGTGCGTCTTCTTTAATTATCAACCGGATAGATTAAGACAAAGTTCAGTCTGCTTTAATTTGTCAACGGTTGTCATTGATTTCCTAGAGAAGGCTGAACTACATGCATCAAAATTGTTGAGCAGAGACTGTCAATGGTGGATGTTAATATTTCAGTCTGGAGTTTGGTATTGTGTCTCACTGTCTATGTGCTATGAAGTTGGGTGAAAGGATTCATATGAACTACGTGTTTTGTCGTCGTGTCTTAGGAAGAATGGCAGATTGATTGACACCGTGTGGACGACTGCAGTTACGGTAGGTTGTGCATCGCAAGTCACAATGATGCTTATGATAGCATGACTGAATGAATAACTTTTGATAAACAGCGTCAGAGTTTTTTTTATCATCATGCCTCAGGGTGTGCAGCAAATGGCGGGTCTTTATGGGCAGAGCGGACACCATAAATTTTCTTCTTTCATACACATGTCTACTGCTCTTTATAGTCGATTAAAAGCGTCGACAAAGATCCGTGTGTAGCCTATATTTAAATATAACGGTCTAGAGACGCTTGCATAGCTGAAAAACACGTTATGTCTACGAATATGATGAGTCAGTCAAATGTTGCTACCTTTTCACGGGGCTGCCTATTATCGTGAACCTTCTTCTGTTGAATAGGACCCCATATCCCTCTGAAAAGATTTTATCTAATCCTATTATCGTGAACCTGCTTCTGTTGAGTAGGACCCCATATCCCACTGATAAGATTTTATCTATTCCTATTATCGTGAACCTGCTTCTGTTAAATAGGACCCCATATCCCTCTGAAAAGATTTTATCTAATCCTATTATCGTGAACCTGCTTCTGTTGAGTAGGACCCCATATCCCACTGATAAGATTTTATCTATTCCTATTATCGTGAACCTGCTTCTGTTGAGTAGGACCCCATATCCCACTGATAAGATTTTATCTATTCCTATTATCGTGAACCTGCTTCTGTTGAGTAGGACCCCATATCCCACAGATAAGATTTTATCTATTCCTATTATCGTGAACCTGCTTCTGTTGAGTAGGACCCCATATCCCACTGATAAGATTTTATCTATTCCTATTATCGTGAACCTGCTTCTGTTGAGTAGAACCCCATATCCCACAGATAAGATTTTATCTATTCCTATTATCGTGAACCTGCTTCTGTTGAGTAGGACCCCATATCCCACTGATAAGATTTTATCTATTCCTATTATCGTGAACCTGCTTCTGTTGAGTAGGACCCCATATCCCACTGATAAGATTTTATCTATTCCTATTATCGTGAACCTGCTTCTGTTGAGTAGGACCCCATATCCCACTGATAAGATTTTATCTATTCCTATTATCGTGAACCTGCTTCTGTTGAGTAGGACCCCATATCCCACTGATAAGATTTTATCTAATTATTCCTATTATCGTGAACCTGCTTCTGTTGAGTAGGACCCCATATCCCACTGATAAGATTTTATCTATTCATATTATCGTGAACCTGCTTCTGTTGAGTAGGACCCCATATCAATCTGAAAAGATTTTTATCTAAGCCTATTATCGTGGACCTGTAAAAAGTAACAAAAACACGATTTTATTAAGTCTCATCTCAAATAACTGTTGTCAAATTTTAAGAACTTCGTAGTGCTTCACAACCTGTGTTCAATGTGCCCAACACCAGTGCCAGAACTTCTTTTGAGTCTCTTTGCAAAGTTCTTGATGGACCTGTTGATTAATTTGACGGATTCCTTATTTACCAATTTGCTTGTCATCTTGCTAAATGACTCCTCAGTTACGCGCAGCTACGCTGGTACCCTGTTTCTTTTTTAAGTAGTAATAATAATGATCATCTGGCAATATCAAGGCTATTTTGATACACATTATTTGAAATGAGAAAAAATTGTGTTTTTTGTTACTTTTTTGTTGCGTTTCGTTTTTGAATCGTCAAAAAAAGGTGGGTGACCCCCTACAAGTGGTATAACTTTTGTTCTGTTTGAAATATTTTAATGGAATCTGACCACCATGTGCAGATATGAATTGTCTTTAGGCCTGTAAAATTTCATTTCGATATTCTTACTTTTGGCCAAGATATTGGCCAGAATAATTAGATTGGTTTTTTGTTGTGTCGCGTTTTTGAATCGTCAAAAAACGGTAGGTGACCTCACTAAAAGTAGTGTAACGTTTGTTGTATCTGAAATATTTTGATGAAATCTGAACATCAAATATGAACATCCCAGGGGTCACTCCGCTCTGTTCCTTAAGAACCTAAAAACTGTTTTATTCAGCCGTGGCTGGGCCGGGAGCGCTTCTGTGTAGCCTACCTTGAACAGGCGCTATATAAATTTCTGAAATAAATAAATAAATAAATCAAGTATACATGTAAATATGAATTGTCTTTAAGATGTAAAATTTCATTTGGAGATTCTTACTTTTGGCCAAGATACTGTCAGAAAACCTAGGGGGTCTTTTGGCGCACCTTGTAATTACATTGAGCCATTCCAGAATACAATGCTTCGAGATCAACCAGAAAATTCCAGGATGAAATGTTTTCACACCCTAGCCCATTGCAGCATGTAAGACTTCCACATCCCCATCTCGTTCCAGAATGCAATATTATTCCATATCCCCACTCCCCAGTCCATTCCAATATTTGAACTTTTACTCTCCTCCTTTCCAGTCTCTTCAAAGTTCAGCGCTACCTAAACCTATTCTAAATTAACTTTGCTGTGGTAGCTTATGGCTAGTTATAAGTATCTACAGTTCTTAAAAACAATAATAAGATTCTCGTATTTTGTTCTTTAAAATCCAGCAGTAGCAAACAAACACAAAATACACCGACAACGACTAATTTACGCGTCACAAACAACTAAATGTTACGACCAAATCGCCATCTTATATATTACTCTTTACTCTACCCTCTCCTAAACCAGACCTACATCTGCACACGACTATCCACACTAGGCTGAGCCTCTCCTACGGAGACCCCGTCCTAGCATACACCGCTGAGTACCTCTCTCTGCCTCTGTGTATGTGTGTCTCTCTCTCTCTCTCTCTCTCTCGCCGCCAGGCGGTGCTTTCCCGCCTTAACTTAACAGGTGCACTAAGCATACTCAATGATCGTTATAGAAATGCAATTCAAACTATCATCTTACATAATGACTAGCCCTCCCATCCCATCTTAGCATTACTGCATCCTCATCCCAATACCATTCCGGCATGTAATGCTTCCACATCCCCGTCATTCCAGTATATAATAATTATTCTTGCACATCCCATACCATTACAACTTGCAATTCTTTGACGTCCCGAATGTCCATACAAGCATGCAAGGTTTCTATATCCCAACCCATTCCAGCACGTGATGCCTCCACATCCCAAACCATTCCAGCATGCAATAATTGTACATTTCCACCCCTTTCCAGCTTGTAACGTTTTCACATCCCCAGTCCATTCCAGCATGTGCGGCTTCCATATCTCCATTTCATTTCAGTATGCAATGCTTTCACATCTCCATCCCACTACAGCATCAAATGTTTCTACCTCCCCAAACCATCCTCGCATGCAATGCTTTCACATCTTCAGACCATTACATAATGTAATGCTTTGCCATCCCCATGTACATGTAATTCCAGCAAATTATGCTTCCACACCACCCCGAAGCATTAGAGCATGTAATACTGCCATATCCCCTGCCCATTCCAACATTAAATGGTTGCATACCAACAGCCCATCCCAGTATGTAATGCCACATCCCAATCCCATTCGAGCATGTACTGATTTCACATACCAGTATGTAATGACCCATCACCATCATATTCCGGATCGTGATGCCTCCACATCCACATCTCTTTCTACCATGGAATTCTTTCACATCCACATACCATTCCAGCATGTAACGTTTCCACATCTACAGTCAATTACAGCTTGCAATTTTTCCACATTCCGCCAGCCCATTCCAGCATGAAGGGAATGCCAGGGATGCCATATCCCCATCCCTATCCAGCATGTAAGGCTTCCGCACCCTAGTACATTCCACATTCCCGACCTGTTTCAGCATCTCTATGGCATTCTAGAGTGTTCTGCTTCCACATCCTCGTCCCTTTCCAGCAAGTAAAGCCTCCACATCACCGTCATATTCAAGCTTGTAATGCCGCCACAATCCAAGCCATTCCAGCATGCAATTCTTGCACATTTCCACCCCATTCCAGTATGAAACGTTTCCACATACCAGTCCATTCCAGCATGTGCGGCCTCCATATCCCCATCCGATTCCTCCATGCAACTCATTCACATCCTCAGACCATTACAGCATGTGATGGTTTCACATCTTCAGACCATTACAGCATGTGATGGTTTCACATCTTCAGACCATTAAAGCGTGTATTGCTTTCACTCTCCCAACCCATTGAAGCACGTAATGCTTTTACTCTCCCAACCCATTACAGCATGTATTTCTTTCACTCTCCCAACCCATTACAGCATGTATTGCTTTCACTCCCCAACCCATTGCAGCATTTAATGCTTGTACTCTCCCAACCCATAACAGCATGTAATGCTTTCCCTCTACCAACCCATTGCAGCATGCAATGCTTTCACTCCCCAACCCATTGCAGCATGTAATACTTCCCCTCCCCCAACAAATTGCAGCATGTAATGCTTGTACTCTCTCAACCCAATACAGCGTGTATTGCTTTCACTCTCACAACCCATTGAAGCATGTAATGCTTTAACTCTCCCAACCATTTACAGCATGTAATGCGTTCACTCTCCCAACCCATTTCAGCATGTAATGCTTTCACTCTCCCAACCAATTACATCATGCAAAGCTTTCACTCTCCCAACCCATTACAGCATGTAATGCTTCCACTCCCCAACCCATTGCAGCATGTAATGCTTTCACTCCCCCAACCCATTACAGCATGTAATGCTTTCACTCTCCCAACCCACTGCAGCATGTAGTGCTGCCACTCTCCAACCCATTGCAGCATGTAATGCTTTCACTCACCCAACCCATTGCAGCATGTAATGCTTTCACTCTCCCAACCCATTACAGCATGTAATGCTTCCACTCCCAACCCTTTGCAACATGTAATGCCTCCACTCTCCCAACCCATTGCAGCATGTAATGCTTTCACTCTCCCAAAACATTGCAGCATGTAATGCTTCCACTCTCCAAACCATTGCAGCATGTAATGCTTCCAATCTCCCAACCCATTGCAGCATGTAATGCTTTCACTCCCCAACCCATAACAGCATGTAATGCTTTCACTCTCCCAACCCATTACAGCAGGTAATGCTTTCACTCTCTCAACCCATTACAGCATGTAATGCTTTCACACTCCCAACCCATTGCAGCATGTATTGCATCCACACTCTCAACCCATTACAGCATGTAATGCTTTCACTCTCCCAACCCATTGCAGCATGTAATGCTTTCACTCTCTCAACCCATTGCAGCATGTTATGCTTTCCCTCTCCCAACCCATTGCAGAATGCAATGCCTTCACTTCCCAACCTCTTTGCAGCATGTAATATTTCTTCTCTCCCAACCCATTACAGCATGTAATGCTTTCGCTCTCCAACCCATTGCAGCATGTAATGTTTCCACTCTCCAACCCATTGCAGCATGTAGTGCTTTTACACTCCCAACCCATTACAGCATGTATTGCTTTCACTCTCCCAACCCATATCAGCATGTAATGCTTTCACTCCCCAACCCATTGCAGCATGTAATGCCTTCACTCTCCCAACCCATTACAGCATGTAATGCTTTCACTCTCCCAACCCATTGCAACATGTAATGCTTTCACTCTCCCAACCAATTGCAGCATGTAATGCTTTCCCTCTCCCAACCCATTGCAGCATGCAATGCTTTCACTCCCCAACCCATAGCAGCATGTAATACTTCCCCTCTCCCAACCCATTGCAGCATGTAATACTTCCCCTCTCCCAACAAATTGCAGCATGTAATGCTTGTACTCTCTCAACCCATTACAGCATGTATTGCTTTCACTCTCCCAACCCATTTCAGCATGTATTGCTTTCACTCTCCCAACAAATTGCAGCATGTGATGCTTGTACTCTCTCAACCCATTACAGCATCTAATGCTTCCACTCCCTAACCCATTGCAGCATGTAATGCTTTCACTCACCCAACCCATTGCAGCATGTAATGCTTTCACTTTCTCAAGCCTTTGCAGCATGTAATGCTTTCACTCTCGCAACCCATCACTGCATGTAATGCTTCCTCTCCCCAACCCATTGCAGCATGTAATGCTTTCACTCACCCAACCCAATGCAGCATGTAATGCTTTCACTCTCTCAACCCATTGCAGCAGGTAATGCTTTCACTCTCCCAACCCATTGCAGAACGTAGTGCTTTCACTCTCCCAACCCATTGCAGCATGTAATGCTTTCACACTCCCAACCCATTGCAGCATGTAATGCTTTCACTCTCCCAACCCATTGCAGCACGTAGTGCTTTCACTCTCCCAACCCATTGCAGCACGTAATGCTTCCACTCTCTCAACCCATTGCAGCATGTAGTGCTGCCACTCTTCCAACCCATTGCAGCATGTAATGCTTCCACTCTCCCAACCATTGCAGCATGTAATGCTTCCAATCTCCCAACCCATTGCAGCATGTAATGCTTTCACTCCCCAACCCATAACAGCAGGTAATGCTTTCACTCTCCCAACCCATTACAGCATGTAATGCTTCCACTCTCCCAATCCATTGCAGCATGTAATGCTTCCACTCTCCCAACCCATTGCAGCATGTAGTGCTTTCACTCTTCCAACCCATTGCAGCATGTAATGCCTTCACTCTCCCAACCCATTACAGCATGTAATGCTTCCACTCTCCCAACCCATTGCAGCATGTAATGCTTTCACTCTCCCAACCCATTGCAGCATGTCATGCTTTCCCTCTCCCAACCTTTTGCAGCATGCAATGCTTTCACTCCCCAACCCATTGCAGCATGTAATACTTCCCCTCTCCCAACAAATTGCAGCATGTAATGCTTTCACTTTCCCAACCCATTACAGCATGTATTGCTTTCACTCTCCCAACAAATTGCAGCATGTGATGCTTGTACTCTCTCAACCCATTACAGCATGTAATGCTTTTACTCTCCCAACCCATTACAGCATGTATTTCTTTCACTCTCCCAACCCATTACAGCATGTAATGCTTTGACTCTCTCAAGCCTTTGCAGCATGTAATGCTTTCACTCTCGCAACCCATCACTGCATGTAATGCTTCCTTTCCCCAACCCATTGCAGCATGTAATGCTTTCACTCACCCAACCCATAACAGCATGTAATGCTTTCCCTCTACCAACCCATTACAGCATGCAATGCTTTCACTCCCCAACTCATTGCAGCATGTAATACTTCCCCTCCCCCAACAAATTGCAGCATGTAATGCTTGTACTCTCTCAACCCAATACAGCGTGTATTGCTTTCACTCTCACAACCCATTGAAGCATGTAATGCTTTAACTCTCCCAACCATTTACAGCATGTAATGCTTCCACTCTCCCAACCCATTGCAGCATGTAATGCGTTCACTCTCCCAACCCATTTCAGCATGTGATGCTTTCACTCTCCCAACCCATTACAGCATGCAAAGCTTTCACTCTCCCAACCCATTACAGCATGTAATGCTTCCACTCCCCAACCCATTGCAGCATGTAATGCTTTCACTCCCCCAACCCATTACAGCATGTAATGCTTTCACTCTCCCAACCCACTGCAGCATGTAGTGCTGCCACTCTCCAACCCATTGCACCATGTAATGCTTTCACTCACCCAACCCATTGCAGCATGTAATGCTTCCACTCCCAACCCTTTGCAACATGTAATGCTTCCACTCTCCCAACCCATTGCAGCATGTAATGCTTTCACTCTCCCAAAACATTGCAGCATGTAATGCTTCCACTCTCCAAACCATTGCAGCATGTAATGCTTCCAATCTCCCAACCCATTGCAGCATGTAATGCTTTCACTCCCCAACCCATAACAGCATGTAATGCTTTCGCTCTCCCAACCCATTACAGCAGGTAATGCTTTCACTCTCTCAACCCATTACAGCATGTAATGCTTTCACACTCCCAACCCATTGCAGCATGTATTGCATCCACACTCTCAACCCATTACAGCATGTAATGCTTTCACTCTCCCAACCCATTGCAGCATGTAATGCTTTCACTCTCTCAACCCATTGCAGCATGTTATGCTTTCCCTCTCCCAACCCATTGCAGAATGCAATGCCTTCACTTCCCAACCTCTTTGCAGCATGTAATATTTCTTCTCTCCCAACCCATTACAGCATGTAATGTTTCCACTCTCCAACCCATTGCAGCATGTAGTGCTTTTACTCTCCCAACCCATTACAGCATGTATTGCTTTCACTCTCCCAACCCATATCAGCATGTAATGCTTTCACTCCCCAACCCATTGCAGCATGTAATGTCTTCACTCTCCCAACCCATTGCAACATGTATTGCTTCCACTCTCCCAACCCATTACAGCATGTAATGCTTTCACTCTCCCAACCCATTGCAACATGTAATGCTTTCACTCTCCCAACCCATTGCAGCATGTAATGCTTTCCCTCTCCCAACCCATTGCAGCATGCAATGCTTTCACTCCCCAACCCATTGCAGCATGTAATACTTCCCCTCTCCCAACCCATTGCAGCATGTAATACTTCCCCTCTCCCAACAAATTGCAGCATGTAATGCTTGTACTCTCTCAACCCATTACAGCATGTATTGCTTTCACTCTCCCAACCCATTTCAGCATGTATTGCTTTCACTCTCCCAACAAATTGCAGCATGTGATGCTTGTACTCTCTCAACCCATTACAGCATCTAATGCTTCCACTCCCTAACCCATTGCAGCATGTAATGCTTTCACTCACCCAACCCATTGCAGCATGTAATGCTTTCACTTTCTCAAGCCTTTGCAGCATGTAATGCTTTCACTCTCGCAACCCATCACTGCATGTAATGCTTCCTCTCCCCAACCCATTGCAGCATGTAATGCTTTCACTCACCCAACCCAATGCAGCATGTAATGCTTTCACTCTCTCAACCCATTGCAGCATGTAATGCTTTCACTCTCCCAACCCATTGCAGCACGTAGTGCTTTCACTCTCCCAACCCATTGCAGCATGTAATGCTTTCACTCTCCCAACCCATTGCAGCATGTAATGCTTTCACTCTCCCAACCCATTGCAGCACGTAGTGCTTTCACTCTCCCAACCCATTGCAGCACGTAATGCTTCCACTCTCTCAACCCATTGCAGCATGTAGTGCTGCCACTCTTCCAACCCATTGCAGCATGTAATGCTTCCACTCTCCCAACCATTGCAGCATGTAATGCTTCCAATCTCCCAACCCATTGCAGCATGTAATGCTTTCACTCCCCAACCCATAACAGCATGTAATGCTTTCACTCTCCCAACCCATTACAGCATGTAATGCTTCCACTCTCCCAATCCATTGCAGCATGTAATGCTTCCACTCTCCCAACCCATTGCAGCATGTAATGCTTCCACTCTCCCAACCCATTACCACATGTAATGCTTTCACTCTCCCAAAACATTACAGCATGTAATGCTTTCACTCCCCAACCCATTGCAGCATGTAATGTTTCCACTCCCCAACCCATTGCAGCATCTAATGCTTCCACTTCCCAACCCTTTGCAGCATGTAATGCTTTCACTCTCCCAACCCATTGCAGCATGTAGTGCTTTCACTCTCCCAACCCATTGCAGCATGTAATGCTTTCACTCTCCCAACCCATTGCAGCATGTCATGCTTTCCCTCTCCCAACCCTTTGCAGCATGCAATGCTTTCACTCCCCAACCCATTGCAGCATGTAATACTTCCCCTCTCCCAACAAATTGCAGCATGTAATGCTTTCACTTTCCCAACCCATTACAGCATGTATTGCTTTCACTCTCCCAACAAATTGCAGCATGTGATGCTTGTACTCTCTCAACCCATTACAGCATGTAATGCTTCCACTCCCTAACCCATTGCAGCATGTAGTGCTTTCACTCACCCAACCCATAACAGCATGTAATGCTTTCCCTCTACCAACCCATTACAGCATGCAATGCTTTCACTCCCCAACTCATTGCAGCATGTAATACTTCCCCTCCCCCAACAAATTGCAGCATGTAATGCTTGTACTCTCTCAACCCAATACAGCGTGTATTGCTTTCACTCTCACAACCCATTGAAGCATGTAATGCTTTAACTCTCCCAACCATTTACAGCATGTAATGCTTCCACTCTCCCAACCCATTGCAGCATGTAATGCGTTCACTCTCCCAACCCATTTCAGCATGTGATGCTTTCACTCTCCCAACCCATTACAGCATGCAAAGCTTTCACTCTCCCAACCCATTAGAGCATCTAATGCTTCCACTCCCCAACCCATTGCAGCATGTAATGCTTTCACTCCCCCAACCCATTACAGCATGTAATGTTTTCACTCTCCCAACCCACTGCAGCATGTAGTGCTGCCACTCTCCAACCCATTGCACCATGTAATGCTTTCACTCACCCAACCCATTGCAGCATGTAATGCTTCCACTCCCAACCCTTTGCAACATGTAATGCTTCCACTCTCCCAACCCATTGCAGCATGTAATGCTTTCACTCTCCCAAAACATTGCAGCATGTAATGCTTCCACTCTCCAAACCATTGCAGCATGTAATGCTTCCAATCTCCCAACCCATTGCAGCATGTAATGCTTTCACTCCCCAACCCATAACAGCATGTAATGCTTTCGCTCTCCCAACCCCTTACAGCAGGTAATGCTTTCACTCTCTCAACCCATTACAGCATGTAATGCTTTCACACTCCCAACCCATTGCAGCATGTATTGCATCCACACTCTCAACCCATTACAGCATGTAATGCTTTCACTCTCCCAACCCATTGCAGCATGTAATGCTTTCACTCTCTCAACCCATTGCAGCATGTTATGCTTTCCCTCTCCCAACCCATTGCAGCATGTAATACTTCCCCTCTCCCAACAAATTGCAGCATGTAATGCTTGTACTCTCTCAACCCATTACAGCATGTATTGCTTTCACTCTCCCAACCCATTTCAGCATGTATTGCTTTCACTCTCCCAACAAATTGCAGCATGTGATGCTTGTACTCTCTCAACCCATTACAGCATCTAATGCTTCCACTCCCTAACCCATTGCAGCATGTAATGCTTTCACTCACCCAACCCATTGCAGCATGTAATGCTTTCACTTTCTCAAGCCTTTGCAGCATGTAATGCTTTCACTCTCGCAACCCATCACTGCATGTAATGCTTCCTCTCCCCAACCCATTGCAGCATGTAATGCTTTCACTCCCCAACCCATAACAGCATGTAATGCCTTCACTCTCCCAACCCATTACAGCAGGTAATGCTTTCACTCTCTCAACCCATTACAGCATGTAATGCTTTCACACTCCCAACCCATTGCAGCATGTATTGCATCCACACTCTCAACCCATTACAGCATGTAATGCTTTCACTCTCCCAACCCATTGCAGCATGTAATGCTTTCACTCTCTCAACCCATTGCAGCATGTTATGCTTTCCCTCTCCCAACCCATTGCAGAATGCAATGCCTTCACTTCCCAACCTCTTTGCAGCATGTAATATTTCTTCTCTCCCAACCCATTACAGCATGTAATGCTTTCGCTCTCCAACCCATTGCAGCATGTAATGTTTCCACTCTCCAACCCATTGCAGCATGTAGTGCTTTTACTCTCCCAACCCATTACAGCATGTATTGCTTTCACTCTCCCAACCCATATCAGCATGTAATGCTTTCACTCCCCAACTTATTGCAGCATGTAATGCCTTCACTCTCCCAACCCATTGCAACATGTATTGCTTCCACTCTCCCAACCCATTACAGCATGTAATGCTTTCACTCTCCCAACCCATTGCAACATGTAATGCTTTCACTCTCCCAACCCATTGCAGCATGTAATGCTTTCCCTCTCCCAACCCATTGCAGCATGCAATGCTTTCACTCCCCAACCCATTGCAGCATGTAATACTTCCCCTCTCCCAACCCATTGCAGCATGTAATACTTCCCCTCTCCCAACAAATTGCAGCATGTAATGCTTGTACTCTCTCAACCCATTACAGCATGTATTGCTTTCACTTTCCCAACCCATTTCAGCATGTATTGCTTTCACTCTCCCAACAAATTGCAGCATGTGATGCTTGTACTCTCTCAACCCATTACAGCATCTAATGCTTCCACTCCCTAACCCATTGCAGCACGTAATGCTTTCACTCACCCAACCCATTGCAGCATGTAATGCTTTCACTTTCTCAAGCCTTTGCAGCATGTAATGCTTTCACTTTTGCAACCCACCACTGCATGTAATGCTTCCTCTCCCCAACCCATTGCAGCATGTAATGCTTTCACTCTCTCAACCCATTGCAGCATGTAATGCTTTCACTCTCCCAACCCATTGCAGCACGTAGTGCTTTCACTCTCCCAACCCATTGCAGCATGTAATGCTTTCACTCTCCCAACCCATTGCAGCATGTAATGCTTTCACTCTCCCAACCCATTGCAGCATGTAATGCTTTCACTCTCCCAACCCATTGCAGCATGTAATGCTTTCACTCTCCCAACCCATTGCAGCACGTAGTGCTTTCACTCTCCCAACCCATTGCAGCATGTAATGCTTTCACTCTCCCAACCCATTGCAGCATGTAGTGCTGCCACTCTTCCAACCCATTGCAGCATGTAATGCTTTCACTCTCCCAACCATTGCAGCATGTAATGCTTCCAATCTCCCAACCCATTGCAGCATGTACTGCTTTCACTCCCCAACCCATAACAGCATGTAATGCTTTCACTCTCCAAACCCATTACAGCATGCAATGCTTCCACTATCCCAATCCATTGCAGCATGTAATGCTTCCACTCTCCCAACCCATTGCAGCATGTAATGCTTCCACTCTCCCAACCCATTACCACATGTAATGCTTTCACTCTCCCAACCCATAACAGCATGTAATGCTTTCACTCCCCAACCCATTGCAGCATGTAATGTTTCCACTCCCCAACCCATTGCAGCATGTAATGCTTCCACTCCCCAAACCTGTGCAGCATGTAATGCTTTCACTTTCCCAACCCATTGCAGCATGTAGTGCTTTCACTCTCCCAACCCATTGCAGCATGTAATGCCTTCACTCTCCCAACCCATTACAGCATGTAATGCTTCCACTCTCCCAACCCATTGCAGCATGTAATGCTTTCACTCTTCCAACCCATTGCAGCATGTCATGCTTTTCCTCTCCCAACCCTTTGCAGCATGCAATGCTTTCACTCCCCAACCCATTGCAGCATGTAATACTTCCCCTCTCCCAACAAATTGCAGCATGTAATGCTTTCACTTTCCCAACCCATTACAGCATGTATTGCTTTCACTCTCCCAACAAATTGCAGCATGTGATGCTTGTACTCTCTCAACCCATTGCAGCATGTAATGCTTCCACTCCCTAACCCATTGCAGCATGTAGTGCTTTCACTCACCCATCCCATTGCAGCATGTAATGCTTTGACTCTCTCAAGCCTTTGCAGCATGTAATGCTTTCACTCTCGCAACCCATCACTGCATGTAATGCTTCCTTTCCCCAACCCATTGCAGCATGTAATGCTTTCACTCACCCAACCCATTGCAGCATGTAATGCTTTCACTCTCCCAACCCATTGCAGCATGTAATGCTTTCACTCTCCCAACCCATTGCAGCATGTAGTGCTTCCACTCCCCCAACCCATTGCAGCATGTAATGCTTTCACTCTCCCGACCCATTGCAGCATGTAATGCTTCCTTTCCCCAACCCATTGCAGCATGTAATGCTTTCACTCACCCAACCCATTGCAGCATGTAATGCTTTCACTCTCCCAACCCATTGCAGCATGTAATGCTTTCACTCTCCCAACCCATTGCAGCATGTAGTGCTTCCACTCCCCCAACCCATTGCAGCATGTAATGCTTTCACTCTCCCGCCCCCTTGCAGCATGTAATGCTTTCACTCTCCCAACCCTTTGCAGCATGTAATGCTTTCACTCTTTCAACCCATTGCAGCATGTAATGCTTTCACTCTCCCAACTCATTGCAGCATGTAATGCTTCCACTCCCCAACCTATTGCAGCATGTAATGCTTTCACTCCCCAACCCATTGCAGCATGTAATGCTTTCACTCCCCAACCCAATGCAGCATGTAGTGCTTTCACTCTCCCAACCCAATGCAGCATGTAGTGCTTTCACTCTCCCAACCCATTGCAGCACGTAATGCTTTCGCTCTCCCAACCCATTGCAGCATGTAATGCTTCCACTCTCCCAACCCATTGCAGCATGTAATGTTTTCACTCTCCCAACCCATTGCAGCATGTAATGCTTTCACTCTCCCAACCCATTGCAGCATGTAATGTTTTCACTCTCCCAACCCATTGCAGCATGTAATGCTTTCACTCTCCCAACCCAATGCAGCATGCAGTGCTTTCACTCTCCCAACCCATTGCAGCACGTAATGCTTTCGCTTTCCCAACCCATTGCAGCATTCCTCTTTGTCCTGCGCCCGTATGAAGCAGTCCACAGGTGATAGTCCGGTCCAGTCACATAGTTTTTCATACAACATTGATATTCAGAATTCTTGCAATGTCTCCCAAATATTGAATGGGTTCTATTTCTCTGTTTCCGTTTGCTTTAAACTTCGGATAGATCGAACGCACCACGCGCTTAGAGAGTACTATGTACAATCTTTGTCTCAGGTCAGTCTTCTTTAATCCTTGTCCGCTACATCATCGCACAGGTAGGCCTATGCTTCAAACTTCGGATAGATCGAAGCCATTTATTCCACGCGCCACGGACTTAGGGAGTAGAATTATGCGCGACATTTTGTCGGCGACATTTTGTCCTGCGACATATTGTCTCTGCGACATTTTGTCCGTGACATTTTGTCGGCGACATTTTGTCGTTCGACATATTGTCTCTGCGACATTTTGTCCGTGACATTTTGTCGGCGACATTTTGTCGTGCGACAATTTGTCGGGCCACCCACATCACGATCGAATTAAAAAATCAATCAACCAATCAGAATCGATACGGCGCACTTTCAAGTTAGCTACCTAGAGGCACTCCCGACCCGGGGTCAAGAGGAGTAAAAAATGGTATGCAATGTTTTAACATCCCCATGACATTCCAGCATTCCATGCTTTCGAATACTCAGCCCATTACAGCTTGCAATGCTTCCATATTCTATCGCATTCCAGCATACATGTATAATGATTTCACAGTCAGCCAATTCAGAATGCAATGCCTCCACATCAACCAGCAAATTACAGCATGAAATACTGTCAGACCCAAGTCCATTGCAGCATGCAGTGCTTCCACATCACAATTTCCTTCCGGGATGCAATTTTTCCACATCACCATCCCATTACGGCATGTTCGCTTTCGCATCCTCGTCTCATTCCAGTACGTAATGCTCCCACATCACCTTCATATTCCAGCTTGCAATGCTTCCGTATGCCCATCTCATTACAACATGAAATGCTTCTACCTCCCCATACCATTCCCGCATGCAATGCTTGAACATCCCCATTCCATTCCAACATGTAGTATTTCAACTTTCCATACCATTCCCGCATGCAATGCTTGAACATCCCCATTCCATTCCAACATGTAGTATTTCAACTTTCCATACCATTCAAGCATGTACTGCTGCCACATCTCCATTCCGTTCCAGCGAAAATGCGTTTGAAGCTGGAAACTTTTACGATCGAAACTCGTTTTGCCACTGTTAGATATCGTACGCACATCCTTTCGCAGTGTCAGTGCACGACAAATATTACATAGTTGAATAATGTATAAAGTTGAACAATAATCTTTGAATTCACTCTCTTACTCGTTTCATTGATCGAAATAAAACGCTCAAAATATGAAAAAAAGTAAAACTTGCGGCGTAATTGCAACTTTAATTTTCATCGTTTTTGGAATTCTAAATGTGCAGAATTTTCACCACAATTTCATTGAAGCAAATGGTCGTTACTCACGTGATTTCAGTTCGAATAGCATGGAGAGCTTAGAACGGAAGCATGAATTCAAACATTTACTAATAATTTTTACTACTTTCAAAGAAATAAAGACTATACCCCATCATCTGCTGGCGCGGGAGGCTGTTCTAAGGAACTGGCCACTGTTTAAGTCGTATATAAAGCCAGTTGTCTTTCTCAATTTTACCAATTCAACATTTGCGAGGAGAGCACGCTTAGCAGGGTGGGATGTATTACCAATAACAAGAACAAACTATGCGGGAACGCCTTGTCTGAAAGATATGTACCAAACGGTGTTTGACAAATACAAATCAATGCTTTACGGTTTCTCCAATGGAGATCTTTTATTTGATGACAGCATCATTAAGACCCTGAAAGGAATTCAGAAGAAACTTATTTCGCTTGGAAACAATGTTATGATGACTGGAAGACGAACTGATGTCCCAATCAATTTGAATGTTAGCTGGACTGCCGGTGATTTTCAGGATGAACGCCTACGGAAACTGGCGAAGGAGAAAGGAAAGCTCATACCAGCTTATGCAATCGACTATTTCTTCTTCACAAAAGAAGGTTGGCTCACACTTTGATTTGATAAATAAATTTCTGTTAGAATCAGCTCCGAGCATTAATGCAACCAAGTAACTCCTCGAAATCTTAATTTCCCTCTGGAATGAACTGCTCTCCCTCCTCGCTAGCATGGTTCTTGTGGAGGCCAAACTCTGATCTCCACTGAACATCGCTCTCTAGACAACCCGTCTGATACGACGCAGCACTCGTCAGTCGTCAACAAGCTGGTGTTCTATGATTTAGAGTGGCGTCTAAGAAATTTGGAGCCAGTGAAATAGATGTGAGACACAGTTTATTTTAGTAACACCGCATTTGCGTGGGCAGATTATTTTGCATTGTCAACTTAAAATTAAGGCTGAATTAATAAATATAAGTGCTTTCCTAAAATAATGGAAGCCAGATTGGCGTAAATCCTTTGGTACAGAGAAGGTGATTTGATAAAACTTTATTATTTGCATGAAGATAAGCTGGGCCGACCTAAGCTTTTTCGCCTAAATAGAGTTTGGTTGGTCGGGAAAATTTTCTTTCATAAATGTAAATTGGATTGATAACAAAATACTTGACTAAATAGAAGTTGTACGGATAGGAATTGTTACTCCTTGAACAGAATTGATGAAATTGGCCAAAAATCAGAGTGTTTCTTCCCGTATAAAAGAAGCGCTTGAGACAAGATCTGGTTAAAACTTAACTTTCCAGTTGCGTAATATAATTTTGACCAAACTCCACAAAACCAGTCGGAAGTTCCATTTAAATTTTTTCACTTTTTAGCAATTTCCTGTAGATGCTTCATTTTCTTTTCCAAACCTGTCTGCGGTTTTTCTATGTCTCACATATAACCGGAGTTACAGAATTTTAAATCCGATGGTATACATAAACTGTTAGATGAGAAGATCGTGTGTAAAGTTTAGCGATATAAATATTGACATTCTCCTATGAAACGGCTATTTCTACTGGACCGATTTAAATACAATTTGGCCGCCGCGTAGCTTCGACAATTACAAATATACTCTACAAATTCAAATTTTTTTCTCCATTTCGAAGATAAAGTTATTTAAGCGAAAAGCGAAGAAAATAAACGATTCATTCCGTTTCCCCACCTCAAAGCACGCGAGGCCATGCGACCGTCAATTGTTCAGTCAACCACGGCTCAAGATTTGGTCACGTGCCGATCTTCTAGCGCTATTTGAATTTGTTTCTGTTAGTCGATCTATTTTGGGCCAATCTCTGTGCGTACTAAATACAAGACGGTCATATTTTATTAATTAAACAGGAAAAGGGGATTTCCTTGTTCAAAACGAGACCAGTCATGCCTTTCGATTCGACCTGTAACCCAATTTATTATCGCAACAAAAGTAGCTAATTTTGACTTAAATTCTGACTTTCCATCTCGATGCAGATTCATTACTGTTAGTAAAAATTAATTTTTACACATTTAGAAACGTCTAAACAGGCGTTTTATACGTCATTCCTATTGAATATATATTTTTTAACCTGTTTTTGCGTTCATGTCAATTACGGCCGATTTAAGATTTTCCATCGTTTTTGGTCTTTTTCTACCTGATGACATTACCCGACAAGCGACTGGTTTTGTGAAAATGGGTCACAATTATTCAAAAACCTCTGAAGCAGTTTTAAAGATCTGTGAACAGTCGCCGAACAGCTGAATTGCATTTTAAAGTATTAGAACATATTGTCATGAGCTTTGCAAAGAGAAAAGGAGCAAAGGAGCAAAAGAGCAAAGGAGCAAAAGAGCAAAGGAGCAAAAGAGCACACAAGGATGACTTATGATCAAGATCTCTTATGTAGAGCAATTATTTAGATTCCAGATACAGTCGAAAAGCCATTCACATGCAAACATGAGAGCACATTTAGTAGTAAATGACTGCGAGGAGGGAAGAGACTTTATTAGCGGCGAGAGAAAGATGTATGAAATATCGAGCTAATCGAAGCTGTGGCAGGAAGTTATTGAAGTTTCAAGACGATGTTGAGACGGTGGAATAAAAAGTACATCGCGAGGTGCCGTTGTTTATGAGTATGTTCGGTATCATCCACCTCAAGCCGCCGCGTATCATGGTCCTTCAATCGCACTGCTCATGCACGTCGTGTCCGCGCTGTAGTCGGAGTACCTCTGAGTAGTATCTGTAGAGGCGCTATAACAGCTGCTCATACATGCATACACACTATTTTAGTTGCTTTCTTTACACAAACAGGATGTTCTCTGAATTGGTCAAGTCTGGTGGATGTGGTCATCGGTCGAGTTGCCTACGACAGTTACTTGGTTGCAATGGCAAGAATGCAAAAAGTCAACGTCATCGACTGCACGAAAACAGTGTTAGCTGCTCACATAAAAGAGAGAAAAAAGTCTGGAAGACCTGATTCGTCGTACAATACAAAGCTCATAGGAGGGGGATTCAGACACACGGAGGGATATCCAACGGCAGCCAAACTGATGACGACGACAGACTTTTCAGGCGAAGTGTTTATCACAAAACGATGAAAATGGCGAAACTGATTGAATAATGGAGGTCGGTTTCAACAGCACATCTGCTGTTCAAAATCATAAAACGAAATGCGTCGACTGTGAGCACGTATGGTCCTACTGATGGATAAGAATGTACTACAGCATAATGATTTTGTATAGAAGAAATAAATATCCAAACTTAGGTTTTCTTCTTATTATTAGCACAAGTACAGTTGTTTGTTTCTGCTCTGAGTAATTTTTAGTTCGTGCACATTTAGAAGTAATTCACTCTACTTCAGCATGTAAGCGAATAGACTTCAAGGCAATTTGCGAGGCAGTTAGTGGATCACCCACAAATACTGATGAATGGAATAGTAAAAAAATGTCCAGGATCAATAAGAGATTGAATGAGTGTTGATCGATGCAGAAAATCAGAATTGTTAGGGTTAGGGTTAGGGTTAGGATTAAGAAAAGGGTTAGCATGACAAAGACATGTAGCACTGGCTCAAGCCGTTCTCCAAGGATCAAAAAAGGACCAAGTGTCGATGCGAAATGGCATGTAAGCAGGTTGGTAAGTGTACCATCATCAAAAATCACAGTTCAAGTCATGACAGAGGACCATGTACCATTTGCAAACAGTACCGCTAAAGTCTCAAAGGAATGCCCCGGTCGCCTCAAGTGCATGGGACACCCAATATCAGCCGCAGTATAGATGGAATGGTCAAAACTGGCCCCGGATGTTATATTAAAGCGGAACCCTCCTCCTTATAACCAGGCTTGGGACTGGCACGACAAAGGACTGGCCTATTGCCGTGGCGGAGTTGCCTACTCTACTCTAAATGGTGTTATGTCTGGTAAAATGGGTCTCAGGGAGCGCTTATTGCAACTGCGGCACGGCCTGTGGACTTGCAAACTGTGACTGAAAAGCGAGAGATGTTTCCTCGTCGACTGCTAAGACTGAAATGAGCTTTAACACGCGTTAGGGTTAGGGTTAGGGTTAGGGTTAGGGTTAGGGTAGGGTTAGGGTTAGGGTTAGGGTTAGGGTTAGGTTAAAAAAAACTACAAAGTATGCCAAGACATATTGCACTGGCTCAGGCTGCTCCCTGGAGTTCAAAAAGGACGGACAAGATGGAATCAGCCGAATGATGTTAAAATAAAGCGGAACCCTCCTCCTTAATTACCAGGCTTGGGACTGGCACGACAAAGGGCAAGCAAATGCTATAGGCCAATTGCCGTGGCGGAGTTGCCTACTTTAGGTCAGGTATTTACCTTAAAATGATGGTATGACTGGAAATTATGGGTCTGAGAGCAACGCTTACGAGAGAGACATGTGGACTCGTCGGCTGCCAAAGCTGAAATGAAACCAGGCACGCGGCCCGTAAATACGTTAATGCCCGGCCTAGGGATCAGGGTTCAGGCTTTGGGTAGTCAATCCCTCTCTCCCCCCAAGGAAACAACGAGGCTCGGGCGGGATAGGTTAAAAAAAACTACAAAGTATGCCAAGACATATTGCACTGGCTCAGGCTGCTCCCTGGAGTTCAAAAAGGACGGACAAGATGGAATCAGCCGAATGATGTTAAAATAAAGCGGAACCCTCCTCCTTAATTACCAGGCTTGGGACTGGCACGACAAAGGGCAAGCAAATGCTATAGGCCAATTGCCGTGGCGGAGTTGCCTACTTTAGGTCAGGTATTTACCTTAAAATGATGGTATGACTGGAAATTATGGGTCTGAGAGCAACGCTTACGAGAGAGACAATCATGTGGACTCGTCGGCTGCCAAAGCTGAAATGAAACCAGGCACGCGGCCCGTAAATACGTTAATGCCCGGCCTAGGGATCAGGGTTCAGGCTTTGGGTAGTCAATCCCTCTCTCCCCCCAAGGAAACAACGAGGCTCGGGCGGGATAGGTTAAAAAAACTACAAAGTATGCCAAGACATATTGCACTGGCTCAGGCTGCTCCCTGGAGTTCAAAAAGGACGGACAAGATGGAATCAGCCGAATGATGTTAAAATAAAGCGGAACCCTCCTCCTTAATTACCAGGCTTGGGACTGGCACGACAAAGGGCAAGCAAATGCTATAGGCCAATTGCCGTGGCGGAGTTGCCTACTTTAGGTCAGGTATTCAGAGCCGTTTTAAGGCACAGGCCCGCGAGGCCCGGGCCTAGGGCCCCGCGCAACAGGGGGGCCCCGCGGCGACCCAAAATGCTACATTGCATAACAAATTAGCAACATGTTATACGAACTTTAACGTGTGCTAAGCTTAAATTTATTTTACACAGTACACTTGTAATACAAAGATTACTGTGCTCTAGCTGTGTATAGGCCTAGGTTCTTCTATCAATATTAATAAACGTAACAAAATGACACACATGCCCATAGAAGGCATGAATAGAGTACCGGCACTCTATATCTGAGACTGAGAGTTTGAGACGGGAACCGGGTTACGTTCAGTGTTTAATCTAAGCATCTCCCAGTGTGGAAGGAACTTCACCCAGAAATGACTACCCAAAACATTTGACCAAATTAGAAGTTTGAATTGTTGCTTACACTATTGTATAATACACGAACTCTAGTAATATACCGTGATATTATTTACTATTGTATGATATTATGATGATAAAATCTATTAATGTAATAATATGATACAATCATCTTACAATGAGTATAATTTACTGTTAATATTTGTACAAGTACTATTTTTGTAAAACCAATTTTCGACTTTTTAGTGCTACCTTTCAAATTTAAAACTGTCGAAATTTAAAAAGGTTTTGTTACTTGAACACTTAGTAAAACAGCATCATTAGGCATACTACATGACTTCCAGATTTTGGCGGTTCTTCCTTGGTTTGTGTAACATTTGTGGCAATTCCGAGAACTGTAGGCCTATCCTCCATGGTCAACAGTACAAGCCTTTTTAGCAACGCGCGGGAATAAGCCAATTCCAATGCAAGAAAGTAGGTCTTATATAATTATAGCCTAGATCTGTCTGCAGTTATTCGTTAGGCTACTAAGCCTATTATGCTGTTGGCCTAATGGTCCAGAAGCAGCAGAACTGAGTTGCTAAATTTGATACGTCAAGAAATTATGATTGTAATAATAATTATATTAATTTTATTGAAACTTTCAACCACTCTTGTAATCAGCACTGAAATAATAATCTGTAATTTTGCTTAGATCCCAGCTTACAATGCTGCATGTGGCCTATCATTACAATGTGGAAACTGAATAAGGAATTATTATAATTGCAAGAACAATCATAGAAGTCTTAGACTAGGCATGTCAGCACTGCGAATGTTGAGCAATTTTGTAAAGATGGCAGTTTAAAATGCAATGTGAAAATTCAACAATTTCTGACTTCATGGAGAGACACATTCGGACATTCCTTTCCCATAGCCCTCCCGTCTCGGCGCTACACGTCTCGAGCAATCGACCGACAAAAATGTGTGTGTAAATACTTGTTCTCCGTCCCCGGAAACCTTGATTTGGCTAGAGTAGATTAGACTCGTGGATATGTTTAGGATTAGGGTTTGTGCCTAGGGCCCCAAAACTCCTTAAAACGGCCCTGCAGGTATTTACCTTAAAATGATGGTATGACTGGAAATTATGGGTCTGAGAGCAACGCTTACGAGAGAGACATGTGGACTCGTCGGCTGCCAAAGCTGAAATGAAACCAGGCACGCGGCCCGTAAATACGTTAATGCCCGGCCTAGGGATCAGGGTTCAGGCTTTGGGTAGTCAATCCCTCTCTCCCCCCAAGGAAACAACGAGGCTCGGGCGGGATAGGTTAAAAAAACTACAAAGTATGCCAAGACATATTGCACTGGCTCAGGCTGCTCCCTGGAGTTCAAAAAGGACGGACAAGATGGAATCAGCCGAATGATGTTAAAATAAAGCGGAACCCTCCTCCTTAATTACCAGGCTTGGGACTGGCACGACAAAGGGCAAGCAAATGCTATAGGCCAATTGCCGTGGCGGAGTTGCCTACTTTAGGTCAGGTATTTACCTTAAAATGATGGTATGACTGGAAATTATGGGTCTGAGAGCAACGCTTACGAGAGAGACAATCATGTGGACTCGTCGGCTGCCAAAGCTGAAATGAAACCAGGCACGCGGCCCGTAAATACGTTAATGCCCGGCCTAGGGATCAGGGTTCAGGCTTTGGGTAGTCAATCCCTCTCTCCCCCCAAGGAAACAACGAGGCTCGGGCGGGATAGGTTAAAAAAAACTACAAAGTATGCCAAGACATATTGCACTGGCTCAGGCTGCTCCCTGGAGTTCAAAAAGGACGGACAAGATGGAATCAGCCGAATGATGTTAAAATAAAGCGGAACCCTCCTCCTTAATTACCAGGCTTGGGACTGGCACGACAAAGGGCAAGCAAATGTTATAGGCCAATTGCCGTGGCGGAGTTGCCTACTTTAGGTCAGGTATTTACCTTAAAATGATGGTATGACTGGAAATTATGGGTCTGAGAGCAACGCTTACGAGAGAGACAATCATGTGGACTCGTCGGCTGCCAAAGCTGAAATGAAACCAGGCACGCGGCCCGTAAATACGTTAATGCCCGGCCTAGGGATCAGGGTTCAGGCTTTGGGTAGTCAATCCCTCTCTCCCCCCAAGGAAACAACGAGGCTCGGGCGGGATAGGTTAAAAAAACTACAAAGTATGCCAAGACATATTGCACTGGCTCAGGCTGCTCCCTGGAGTTCAAAAAGGACGGACAAGATGGAATCAGCCGAATGATGTTAAAATAAAGCGGAACCCTCCTCCTTAATTACCAGGCTTGGGACTGGCACGACAAAGGGCAAGCAAATGCTATAGGCCAATTGCCGTGGCGGAGTTGCCTACTTTAGGTCAGGTATTTACCTTAAAATGATGGTATGACTGGAAATTATGGGTCTGAGAGCAACGCTTACGAGAGAGACATGTGGACTCGTCGGCTGCCAAAGCTGAAATGAAACCAGGCACGCGGCCCGTAAATACGTTAATGCCCGGCCTAGGGATCAGGGTTCAGGCTTTGGGTAGTCAATCCCTCTCTCCCCCCAAGGAAACAACGAGGCTCGGGCGGGATAGGTTAAAAAAAACTACAAAGTATGCCAAGACATATTGCACTGGCTCAGGCTGCTCCCTGGAGTTCAAAAAGGACGGACAAGATGGAATCAGCCGAATGATGTTAAAATAAAGCGGAACCCTCCTCCTTAATTACCAGGCTTGGGACTGGCACGACAAAGGGCAAGCAAATGCTATAGGCCAATTGCCGTGGCGGAGTTGCCTACTTTAGGTCAGGTATTTACCTTAAAATGATGGTATGACTGGAAATTATGGGTCTGAGAGCAACGCTTACGAGAGAGACAATCATGTGGACTCGTCGGCTGCCAAAGCTGAAATGAAACCAGGCACGCGGCCCGTAAATACGTTAATGCCCGGCCTAGGGATCAGGGTTCAGGCTTTGGGTAGTCAATCCCTCTCTCCCCCCAAGGAAACAACGAGGCTCGGGCGGGATAGGTTAAAAAAAACTACAAAGTATGCCAAGACATATTGCACTGGCTCAGGCTGCTCCCTGGAGTTCAAAAAGGACGGACAAGATGGAATCAGCCGAATGATGTTAAAATAAAGCGGAACCCTCCTCCTTAATTACCAGGCTTGGGACTGGCACGACAAAGGGCAAGCAAATGTTATAGGCCAATTGCCGTGGCGGAGTTGCCTACTTTAGGTCAGGTATTTACCTTAAAATGATGGTATGACTGGAAATTATGGGTCTGAGAGCAACGCTTACGAGAGAGACAATCATGTGGACTCGTCGGCTGCCAAAGCTGAAATGAAACCAGGCACGCGGCCCGTAAATACGTTAATGCCCGGCCTAGGGATCAGGGTTCAGGCTTTGGGTAGTCAATCCCTCTCTCCCCCCAAGGAAACAACGAGGCTCGGGCGGGATAGGTTAAAAAAAACTACAAAGTATGCCAAGACATATTGCACTGGCTCAGGCTGCTCCCTGGAGTTCAAAAAGGACGGACAAGATGGAATCAGCCGAATGATGTTAAAATAAAGCGGAACCCTCCTCCTTAATTACCAGGCTTGGGACTGGCACGACAAAGGGCAAGCAAATGCTATAGGCCAATTGCCGTGGCGGAGTTGCCTACTTTAGGTCGGGTATTTACCTTAAAATGATGGTATGACTGGAAATTATGGGTCTGAGAGCAACGCTTACGAGAGAGACATGTGGACTCGTCGGCTGCCAAAGCTGAAATGAAACCAGGCACGCGGCCGGTAAATACGTTAATGCCCGGCCTAGGGATCAGGGTTCAGGCTTTGGGTAGTCAATCCCTCTCTCCCCCCAAGGAAACAACGAGGCTCGGGCGGGATAGGTTAAAAAAACTACAAAGTATGCCAAGACATATTGCACTGGCTCAGGCTGCTCCCTGGAGTTCAAAAAGGACGGACAAGATGGAATCAGCCGAATGATGTTAAAATAAAGCGGAACCCTCCTCCTTAATTACCAGGCTTGGGACTGGCACGACAAAGGGCAAGCAAATGCTATAGGCCAATTGCCGTGGCGGAGTTGCCTACTTTAGGTCAGGTATTTACCTTAAAATGATGGTATGACTGGAAATTATGGGTCTGAGAGCAACGCTTACGAGAGAGACAATCATGTGGACTCGTCGGCTGCCAAAGCTGAAATGAAACCAGGCACGCGGCCCGTAAATACGTTAATGCCCGGCCTAGGGATCAGGGTTCAGGCTTTGGGTAGTCAATCCCTCTCTCCCCCCAAGGAAACAACGAGGCTCGGGCGGGATAGGTTAAAAAAACTACAAAGTATGCCAAGACATATTGCACTGGCTCAGGCTGCTCCCTGGAGTTCAAAAAGGACGGACAAGATGGAATCAGCCGAATGATGTTAAAATAAAGCGGAACCCTCCTCCTTAATTACCAGGCTTGGGACTGGCACGACAAAGGGCAAGCAAATGTTATAGGCCAATTGCCGTGGCGGAGTTGCCTACTTTAGGTCAGGTATTTACCTTAAAATGATGGTATGACTGGAAATTATGGGTCTGAGAGCAACGCTTACGAGAGAGACAATCATGTGGACTCGTCGGCTGCCAAAGCTGAAATGAAACCAGGCACGCGGCCCGTAAATACGTTAATGCCCGGCCTAGGGATCAGGGTTCAGGCTTTGGGTAGTCAATCCCTCTCTCCCCCCAAGGAAACAACGAGGCTCGGGCGGGATAGGTTAAAAAAACTACAAAGTATGCCAAGACATATTGCACTGGCTCAGGCTGCTCCCTGGAGTTCAAAAAGGACGGACAAGATGGAATCAGCCGAATGATGTTAAAATAAAGCGGAACCCTTTTCCCTAATTACCAGGCTTGGGACTGGCACGACAAAGGGCAAGCAAATGCTATAGGCCAATTGCCGTGGCGGAGTTGCCTACTTTAGGTCAGGTATTTACCTTAAAATGATGGTATGACTGGAAATTATGGGTCTGAGAGCAACGCTTACGAGAGAGACATGTGGACTCGTCGGCTGCCAAAGCTGAAATGAAACCAGGCACGCGGCCCGTAAATACGTTAATGCCCGCCTAGGGATCAGGGTTCAGGCTTTGGGTAGTCAATCCCTCTCTCCCCCCAAGGAAACAACGAGGCTCGGGCGGGATAGGTTAAAAAAACTACAAAGTATGCCAAGACATATTGCACTGGCTCAGGCTGCTCCCTGGAGTTCAAAAAGGACGGACAAGATGGAATCAGCCGAATGATGTTAAAATAAAGCGGAACCCTCCTCCTTAATTACCAGGCTTGGGACTGGCACGACAAAGGGCAAGCAAATGCTATAGGCCAATTGCCGTGGCGGAGTTGCCTACTTTAGGTCAGGTATTTACCTTAAAATGATGGTATGACTGGAAATTATGGGTCTGAGAGCAACGCTTACGAGAGAGACAATCATGTGGACTCGTCGGCTGCCAAAGCTGAAATGAAACCAGGCACGCGGCCCGTAAATACGTTAATGCCCGGCCTAGGGATCAGGGTTCAGGCTTTGGGTAGTCAATCCCTCTCTCCCCCCAAGGAAACAACGAGGCTCGGGCGGGATAGGTTAAAAAAACTACAAAGTATGCCAAGACATATTGCACTGGCTCAGGCTGCTCCCTGGAGTTCAAAAAGGACGGACAAGATGGAATCAGCCGAATGATGTTAAAATAAAGCGGAACCCTCCTCCTTAATTACCAGGCTTGGGACTGGCACGACAAAGGGCAAGCAAATGCTATAGGCCAATTGCCGTGGCGGAGTTGCCTACTTTAGGCCAGGTATTTACCTTAAAATGATGGTATGACTGGAAATTATGGGTCTGAGAGCAACGCTTACGAGAGAGACAATCATGTGGACTCGTCGGCTGCCAAAGCTGAAATGAAACCAGGCACGCGGCCCGTAAATACGTTAATGCCCGGCCTAGGGATCAGGGTTCAGGCTTTGGGTAGTCAATCCCTCTCTCCCCCCAAGGAAACAACGAGGCTCGGGCGGGATAGGTTAAAAAAAACTACAAAGTATGCCAAGACATATTGCACTGGCTCAGGCTGCTCCCTGGAGTTCAAAAAGGACGGACAAGATGGAATCAGCCGAATGATGTTAAAATAAAGCGGAACCCTCCTCCTTAATTACCAGGCTTGGGACTGGCACGACAAAGGGCAAGCAAATGTTATAGGCCAATTGCCGTGGCGGAGTTGCCTACTTTAGGTCAGGTATTTACCTTAAAATGATGGTATGACTGGAAATTATGGGTCTGAGAGCAACGCTTACGAGAGAGACAATCATGTGGACTCGTCGGCTGCCAAAGCTGAAATGAAACCAGGCACGCGGCCCGTAAATACGTTAATGCCCGGCCTAGGGATCAGGGTTCAGGCTTTGGGTAGTCAATCCCTCTCTCCCCCCAAGGAAACAACGAGGCTCGGGCGGGATAGGTTAAAAAAAACTACAAAGTATGCCAAGACATATTGCACTGGCTCAGGCTGCTCCCTGGAGTTCAAAAAGGACGGACAAGATGGAATCAGCCGAATGATGTTAAAATAAAGCGGAACCCTCCTCCTTAATTACCAGGCTTGGGACTGGCACGACAAAGGGCAAGCAAATGCTATAGGCCAATTGCCGTGGCGGAGTTGCCTACTTTAGGTCAGGTATTTACCTTAAAATGATGGTATGACTGGAAATTATGGGTCTGAGAGCAACGCTTACGAGAGAGACATGTGGACTCGTCGGCTGCCAAAGCTGAAATGAAACCAGGCACGCGGCCGGTAAATACGTTAATGCCCGGCCTAGGGATCAGGGTTCAGGCTTTGGGTAGTCAATCCCTCTCTCCCCCCAAGGAAACAACGAGGCTCGGGCGGGATAGGTTAAAAAAACTACAAAGTATGCCAAGACATATTGCACTGGCTCAGGCTGCTCCCTGGAGTTCAAAAAGGACGGACAAGATGGAATCAGCCGAATGATGTTAAAATAAAGCGGAACCCTCCTCCTTAATTACCAGGCTTGGGACTGGCACGACAAAGGGCAAGCAAATGCTATAGGCCAATTGCCGTGGCGGAGTTGCCTACTTTAGGTCAGGTATTTACCTTAAAATGATGGTATGACTGGAAATTATGGGTCTGAGAGCAACGCTTACGAGAGAGACAATCATGTGGACTCGTCGGCTGCCAAAGCTGAAATGAAACCAGGCACGCGGCCCGTAAATACGTTAATGCCCGGCCTAGGGATCAGGGTTCAGGCTTTGGGTAGTCAATCCCTCTCTCCCCCCAAGGAAACAACGAGGCTCGGGCGGGATAGGTTAAAAAAAACTACAAAGTATGCCAAGACATATTGCACTGGCTCAGGCTGCTCCCTGGAGTTCAAAAAGGACGGACAAGATGGAATCAGCCGAATGATGTTAAAATAAAGCGGAACCCTCCTCCTTAATTACCAGGCTTGGGACTGGCACGACAAAGGGCAAGCAAATGTTATAGGCCAATTGCCGTGGCGGAGTTGCCTACTTTAGGTCAGGTATTTACCTTAAAATGATGGTATGACTGGAAATTATGGGTCTGAGAGCAACGCTTACGAGAGAGACAATCATGTGGACTCGTCGGCTGCCAAAGCTGAAATGAAACCAGGCACGCGGCCCGTAAATACGTTAATGCCCGGCCTAGGGATCAGGGTTCAGGCTTTGGGTAGTCAATCCCTCTCTCCCCCCAAGGAAACAACGAGGCTCGGGCGGGATAGGTTAAAAAAACTACAAAGTATGCCAAGACATATTGCACTGGCTCAGGCTGCTCCCTGGAGTTCAAAAAGGACGGACAAGATGGAATCAGCCGAATGATGTTAAAATAAAGCGGAACCCTTTTCCCTAATTACCAGGCTTGGGACTGGCACGACAAAGGGCAAGCAAATGCTATAGGCCAATTGCCGTGGCGGAGTTGCCTACTTTAGGTCAGGTATTTACCTTAAAATGATGGTATGACTGGAAATTATGGGTCTGAGAGCAACGCTTACGAGAGAGACATGTGGACTCGTCGGCTGCCAAAGCTGAAATGAAACCAGGCACGCGGCCCGTAAATACGTTAATGCCCGGCCTAGGGATCAGGGTTCAGGCTTTGGGTAGTCAATCCCTCTCTCCCCCCAAGGAAACAACGAGGCTCGGGCGGGATAGGTTAAAAAAACTACAAAGTATGCCAAGACATATTGCACTGGCTCAGGCTGCTCCCTGGAGTTCAAAAAGGACGGACAAGATGGAATCAGCCGAATGATGTTAAAATAAAGCGGAACCCTCCTCCTTAATTACCAGGCTTGGGACTGGCACGACAAAGGGCAAGCAAATGCTATAGGCCAATTGCCGTGGCGGAGTTGCCTACTTTAGGTCAGGTATTTACCTTAAAATGATGGTATGACTGGAAATTATGGGTCTGAGAGCAACGCTTACGAGAGAGACAATCATGTGGACTCGTCGGCTGCCAAAGCTGAAATGAAACCAGGCACGCGGCCCGTAAATACGTTAATGCCCGGCCTAGGGATCAGGGTTCAGGCTTTGGGTAGTCAATCCCTCTCTCCCCCAAGGAAACAACGAGGCTCGGGCGGGATAGGTTAAAAAAAACTACAAAGTATGCCAAGACATATTGCACTGGCTCAGGCTGCTCCCTGGAGTTCAAAAAGGACGGACAAGATGGAATCAGCCGAATGATGTTAAAATAAAGCGGAACCCTTTTCCCTAATTACCAGGCTTGGGACTGGCACGACAAAGGGCAAGCAAATGCTATAGGCCAATTGCCGTGGCGGAGTTGCCTACTTTAGGTCAGGTATTTACCTTAAAATGATGGTATGACTGGAAATTATGGGTCTGAGAGCAACGCTTACGAGAGAGACATGTGGACTCGTCGGCTGCCAAAGCTGAAATGAAACCAGGCACGCGGCCCGTAAATACGTTAATGCCCGGCCTAGGGATCAGGGTTCAGGCTTTGGGTAGTCAATCCCTCTCTCCCCCCAAGGAAACAACGAGGCTCGGGCGGGATAGGTTAAAAAAACTACAAAGTATGCCAAGACATATTGCACTGGCTCAGGCTGCTCCCTGGAGTTCAAAAAGGACGGACAAGATGGAATCAGCCGAATGATGTTAAAATAAAGCGGAACCCTCCTCCTTAATTACCAGGCTTGGGACTGGCACGACAAAGGGCAAGCAAATGCTATAGGCCAATTGCCGTGGCGGAGTTGCCTACTTTAGGTCAGGTATTTACCTTAAAATGATGGTATGACTGGAAATTATGGGTCTGAGAGCAACGCTTACGAGAGAGACAATCATGTGGACTCGTCGGCTGCCAAAGCTGAAATGAAACCAGGCACGCGGCCCGTAAATACGTTAATGCCCGGCCTAGGGATCAGGGTTCAGGCTTTGGGTAGTCAATCCCTCTCTCCCCCCAAGGAAACAACGAGGCTCGGGCGGGATAGGTTAAAAAAAACTACAAAGTATGCCAAGACATATTGCACTGGCTCAGGCTGCTCCCTGGAGTTCAAAAAGGACGGACAAGATGGAATCAGCCGAATGATGTTAAAATAAAGCGGAACCCTCCTTCTTAATTACCAGGCTTGGGACTGGCACGACAAAGGGCAAGCAAATGCTATAGGCCAATTGCCGTGGCGGAGTTGCCTACTTTAGGTCAGGTATTTACCTTAAAATGATGGTATGACTGGAAATTATGGGTCTGAGAGCAACGCTTACGAGAGAGACAATCATGTGGACTCGTCGGCTGCCAAAGCTGAAATGAAACCAGGCACGCGGCCCGTAAATACGTTAATGCCCGGCCTAGGGATCAGGGTTCAGGCTTTGGGTAGTCAATCCCTCTCTCCCCCCAAGGAAACAACGAGGCTCGGGCGGGATAGGTTAAAAAAAACTACAAAGTATGCCAAGACATATTGCACTGGCTCAGGCTGCTCCCTGGAGTTCAAAAAGGACGGACAAGATGGAATCAGCCGAATGATGTTAAAATAAAGCGGAACCCTCCTCCTTAATTACCAGGCTTGGGACTGGCACGACAAAGGGCAAGCAAATGCTATAGGCCAATTGCCGTGGCGGAGTTGCCTACTTTAGGTCAGGTATTTACCTTAAAATGATGGTATGACTGGAAATTATGGGTCTGAGAGCAACGCTTACGAGAGAGACATGTGGACTCGTCGGCTGCCAAAGCTGAAATGAAACCAGGCACGCGGCCCGTAAATACGTTAATGCCCGGCCTAGGGATCAGGGTTCAGGCTTTGGGTAGTCAATCCCTCTCTCCCCCCAAGGAAACAACGAGGCTCGGGCGGGATAGGTTAAAAAAACTACAAAGTATGCCAAGACATATTGCACTGGCTCAGGCTGCTCCCTGGAGTTCAAAAAGGACGGACAAGATGGAATCAGCCGAATGATGTTAAAATAAAGCGGAACCCTCCTCCTTAATTACCAGGCTTGGGACTGGCACGACAAAGGGCAAGCAAATGCTATAGGCCAATTGCCGTGGCGGAGTTGCCTACTTTAGGTCAGGTATTTACCTTAAAATGATGGTATGACTGGAAATTATGGGTCTGAGAGCAACGCTTACGAGAGAGACAATCATGTGGACTCGTCGGCTGCCAAAGCTGAAATGAAACCAGGCACGCGGCCCGTAAATACGTTAATGCCCGGCCTAGGGATCAGGGTTCAGGCTTTGGGTAGTCAATCCCTCTCTCCCCCCAAGGAAACAACGAGGCTCGGGCGGGATAGGTTAAAAAAAACTACAAAGTATGCCAAGACATATTGCACTGGCTCAGGCTGCTCCCTGGAGTTCAAAAAGGACGGACAAGATGGAATCAGCCGAATGATGTTAAAATAAAGCGGAACCCTCCTCCTTAATTACCAGGCTTGGGACTGGCACGACAAAGGGCAAGCAAATGCTATAGGCCAATTGCCGTGGCGGAGTTGCCTACTTTAGGTCAGGTATTTACCTTAAAATGATGGTATGACTGGAAATTATGGGTCTGAGAGCAACGCTTACGAGAGAGACATGTGGACTCGTCGGCTGCCAAAGCTGAAATGAAACCAGGCACGCGGCCCGTAAATACGTTAATGCCCGGCCTAGGGATCAGGGTTCAGGCTTTGGGTAGTCAATCCCTCTCTCCCCCCAAGGAAACAACGAGGCTCGGGCGGGATAGGTTAAAAAAAACTACAAAGTATGCCAAGACATATTGCACTGGCTCAGGCTGCTCCCTGGAGTTCAAAAAGGACGGACAAGATGGAATCAGCCGAATGATGTTAAAATAAAGCGGAACCCTCCTCCTTAATTACCAGGCTTGGGACTGGCACGACAAAGGGCAAGCAAATGCTATAGGCCAATTGCCGTGGCGGAGTTGCCTACTTTAGGTCAGGTATTTACCTTAAAATGATGGTATGACTGGAAATTATGGGTCTGAGAGCAACGCTTACGAGAGAGACAATCATGTGGACTCGTCGGCTGCCAAAGCTGAAATGAAACCAGGCACGCGGCCCGTAAATACGTTAATGCCCGGCCTAGGGATCAGGGTTCAGGCTTTGGGTAGTCAATCCCTCTCTCCCCCCAAGGAAACAACGAGGCTCGGGCGGGATAGGTTAAAAAAACTACAAAGTATGCCAAGACATATTGCACTGGCTCAGGCTGCTCCCTGGAGTTCAAAAAGGACGGACAAGATGGAATCAGCCGAATGATGTTAAAATAAAGCGGAACCCTCCTCCTTAATTACCAGGCTTGGGACTGGCACGACAAAGGGCAAGCAAATGCTATAGGCCAATTGCCGTGGCGGAGTTGCCTACTTTAGGTCAGGTATTTACCTTAAAATGATGGTATGACTGGAAATTATGGGTCTGAGAGCAACGCTTACGAGAGAGACAATCATGTGGACTCGTCGGCTGCCAAAGCTGAAATGAAACCAGGCACGCGGCCGGTAAATACGTTAATGCCCGGCCTAGGGATCAGGGTTCAGGCTTTGGGTAGTCAATCCCTCTCTCCCCCCAAGGAAACAACGAGGCTCGGGCGGGATAGGTTAAAAAAACTACAAAGTATGCCAAGACATATTGCACTGGCTCAGGCTGCTCCCTGGAGTTCAAAAAGGACGGACAAGATGGAATCAGCCGAATGATGTTAAAATAAAGCGGAACCCTCCTCCTTAATTACCCGGCTTAGGGTTAGGGTTAGGGTTAGGGTTAGGGTTAGGGTAAGGGTTAGGGTTAGGTTAGGGTAAAAAAATGTACAGAAGCGCTGGCTCAATCCGCATCCCGTCTCCATCCCTCTACTTCCTGTTGTGAAAATTGATGCCGTGCGGCTCGTGGGTCCATAGTTGTTGTTGCCAGTAGGATTCTTTTCGCACCAGGCAGCTCCTCATCTTCCACCAACTCGATCTAAAATTTAAAAACTCAGCAGCAGAAACGGTGTCTATTGGAATTATTTGTAAATTTGCAATGGAATGGTCAGGCAAGTTAAAGTGGTTGGCTATTGGAGTGTTTTTTTGTGTTAGAATATTGGATCTATGGTCGGATAATCTTTCAGCGAGTTGTCTTTGTGTTTCCCCCACGTATTGTTTGTTGCATAAGTTACATGTTATTAAGTAGATTACGTTTGTGCTTTTACAGTTAAATGGTTGTGTTATGTTATATTGTCTGCGTGTGTAAGTACTTTGAAAGGTTTTAGTAACAATGACATGTTCACAAGATTTACAACGTGTAGCCATACATTTGGAAGACCCTCCCTGTGTCTGTTTTGGTGTGTTATCCTTACGTGGTGCCAATAGTTCCCCCAAGTTTTTATTTCTAGAGAATGCGGCTATTATCCTGTAATCTTTAAACAGAGGTGAGTTCAGAAGCAATTTTTTCCATTCGTATACCAGCTTAGTAGCCATAGGACTGTAAGGGATGACAATGGGCAGCAATGGTTTATTAGTATTAATTGTATTGTATCTAGGCCTGTAGTCTGTCCAGATATCCAGTTTGGTTTTTCTTAACCTTCTCCTATTGTAACCCCGATTTTGAAGACTGTGGAATAAAATGTGGCAAGCCTGGTCATAGTCGCTTTTGAATGAGGATAGCCTCTTAAATCTAAGTACCTGTGATTTTAGTATGCCTTGAAATGTGTGGTTTGGATGGAATGATGAGTGATGCAACAGTTGATGAGTGTCTGTTTCCTTAAAATATACCTTTGTCTGAAGTGTCGTAATGTTATTTAGAGTATGTTTGAATATAGTAGTATCTAGAAAATTGACTTCCGTATCGCTATAAGTGAGTGTGATTTTTATATCGGGTATTAAAGAATTCAGAAAATTTTCGTATTGTTTCAATTCATCTATCGTTCCAGGCCAAAGAAAAAACACGTCATCAAGAAATCTAAAGAAATCTTCAGGGGTTATGCGAAAGCCATTGCACGCCTTATGATCAAATTCAATTAAATATATGTTAGCGCAGTTTGGAGCAAACGTTTTACCCATGGCTGTTCCGAAAATCTGGAGAAAGAATTTATTACAGAATGAGAAATCGTTATTTTTCATAGCTATTTCTAACAGTTCCAGTAGTTCTTTATCAGGTCTTTTCCGGTCAGGGTACTGTTCAAAGATGCTTTTAACTACAGCAATTGTACGGTCAATATTCATGTTGGTATATAGTGCAGTTACGTCCCCTGTTACTAGAAGGTACTTTTTATTTACTACTTTATTTCTGATTTTATTAACAAAATCGTAGGTGTCTTTAATATATGAAGGGTGCTTATTGGCTAACGGTTTAAGAAAGCTATCGATATATTCACTTATTCTGCGGGACTCTGTGGCACAGTCACCTACAATTGGGCGTCCCTCTGGCATATCTGGTAGTGTCCATTTATTAGCTGGTTTGTGTATTTTGGGAAGTAAGTAAAAATGTCTTAGTTTATCTTTATCACTGGCTTTAAGATAATAAAATTGCTTGTTAGTTATGTAGTCGCTATCGCACAGGTCTTGCAATATATCATTAATTATTGGTATATTTTGTTCCAGCAACGGTTTCTCTATGGCTTTATAATACTTTGTGTTATTTAATTGTCTATCTGCCTCTGTCATATATGATGCTTTATTCAATACGCATACCATGCCACCTTTATCTGCTGGTTTTATCAGAATGTTTTCATTTGAGCGCAATTTGCCTATTGCTCGTCTTTGATCTGCCGTTAAATTGTGCTGAATGTCTTTAATTAGGTAATTATTATCTTTTATAGGGTAGTTACTCAAAATGGTTTCCGTGGTTTCTTGCAATTTTGATATAAGTTCTTTAGTGTTGTTAAGTGCTAAATCTTTATCCCTAGGCTCCCAGTTGCTAGGATGCGTAAATGTTTTGATGTTACTAACAAATGGCCTGGGAGCCTGGTCTTCGACGTCGTCGTCAAAATAATCCCTAAGTTTTATGGATCTGATCATTTTATGCAAAGATTTCTGAATGCAAGTGTAATTAACCTTATCTATTGTAGGTACAAAAGACAGACCTAGATCCAATAAGTTTGTTTCATCCGTTGTGAGTTTATGTTTTGATAAGTTCATCGTATAATTAGATAATGTGTGGTTAGGGTTAGTTGTACTGTTAGAAGGTTGGTTGTTATTGTTAATGTTAATGTTAGGGTCAGTTGTAGTGTTAGCAGCATTGTTAAGGTTAGGGTTAGTGTTAGGGTTAGGGTCAGTTGTAGTGTTAGTAGTGTTGCAAAGGTTAGAGCTAGTGTTTAGGTTAAGGTCAGTTGTAGTGTTAGCAGCATTGTTAAGGTTAGGGTTAGTGTTAAGGTTAGGGTCAGTTGTAGTGTTGGTAGTGTTTGTATTGTTAGTGTTAACAATAGAGTCAGTAGTAAGGTTAGCAGTAAATTTTGTTAGATCTTGTTGTTGAGTGCGGAGATTTAGTTTTTTGATGTTGTGTTGGCGTATTGCAGAATCCTGTTTAATATTTCCAGTTGTGTCTGTTGCGTGTAGTGTGTCATGTCTGGTGTTGTGTTTATTTGATGAGAAGATAGAGGCTTGACATATTTGTTGTGTGTGATTTTTTGTAGTATGTTGTTGATTTCAGCAAGGTTGTCCTTACGAGAGTCAGACAGCTGAGGATTAATAGAGACGCCAACAGTGATGACCTCCTTTGCCTTCTCCCCACAAGCTTTGAAGAATGAGCCAAGAGCAGTTGCTGTATAGGAGCCAAAGTCATCATCCTTGTGATTAATACCAAGTGAGATAATGAGTTGGTCAAGGCGACCATTGGGCAGTTGCATAATAAGATTCTTGGCGTTGCTGAAGTTAGCCCCGGAGAAAGAATCCAGTTGGAAGTGAGCAGGGATGTCAGATTCAGACATGTATTTGAAGTGTTCGAGTCAGATATGATCAGAGAGCGAGTGTCAGGTCTTAGGTTCACCTTCCAGAAAATCTTGGTAGTTGAAGAATGAAGTGTGTATCGATTTGCAGAGGTAGATTGTTCAGAAAGACGAGGAGATCTTGTGGGGGTCGACGCCGGGGTTACCAATGAAGTGCTCAAGGTTGAAGGTGTAGGGGTGTCCGAAGCCCTGGACACAGAGGAAGTAGAAGGCAGTGGTAGGAAAGAGATCGGAATCTTAGATGAGGAGAAAGGAAGGTCAGAAAGGCAGCGAGCACGAGCAGGTTTCCTAATGGGAGATGGGGAGTCAGAGGCGTCTGAAGTGGTGGGTGATTGGTGGGAGGCAAGAGCTTTAGAACGAGATGCAGCGAGGTTGATAGGCGTGCGAGTCAGAGTTTTAGTAGAAACAGGTGTGTCAGGTTCAACAGTCGCGTCGTCCTCGTCCATGTTAGATAGATCAGAGAAAGAGTTGGATACAGTGGCTGGTGGGGTGGTCATGATGCATGGCTTCTTGGCAGGGTGGGTCGGTTTTCGGAAGCCAGCATCGTCCATCACCTTGTCCTTACCTCCTGTGACCTTGACCTCACCTTTCGGACCCCAAATCACCTTCGCCTCACCCTCAACCATTGCCCTAATGTCGATTGCCTTGCCTTTCCCTCCCAGTCTGTGCGATATCTGTTTGATGACAATCTCCACAGCGTGTTCATTGTCTAGGGGGTTACAGAGCCTCAGGGTGGATAGATTTTGGTCCAGACGCTCATGGAAGTGTTGAACCACCCTTTCCCTGACCCCATCCCCAGTGCGAGTGAAGAGAGAGGAGATGTCCTTAGCCAGCTCTTCCGAAGGATGGATCGGCTTGATGTTACTGGCCATGTGCTGCAGGTTGCGGTGTATGGAGGCAGGCAGAGTTTGCCAGTTCAGCATGTGTCGGCGAATTTGACACACGTAGTACAGCGATTTGCATAGTTTTGGAAAGTCAGGATTCAAGGATGGAGCGAATGTGGTGTTGGCAGCAGTGGCAGTGGCAGCGGCAGTAGCAGTAGCAGTAGAAGCAGTAAGAGCAGCGGCAGCTTTCGTAAAGTGTCCAGTCATAAGAGGCTTGGGTCCAGAAGATGCCAAAGGTTTAGAAGCAGAAGAAAGAGCAGCAGCAGCAGCAGCAGCAACCGGTTGAGCTGGCATCGGACGTTTAGTCAAAGGTTCAGGACGTGCAAGAGTAGACCCGGCACGAGCAGGAGGAGGTAGAAGCCATGGATTGGTTTTGGGTGGAGCGGACTCCGTTACCATCACCTTTGGGTTATGAGAAGGTGGACCCTTCTCGAGCGCTCCAACCCGGCCCACCAGGGAGTTAACCGACCTCACCATTCCCTCCATGAGGGACTCCATGCGTTTGAAATCAAAGCTAATGCTGTCATTAGGCTTACCAAGATGTCGTGTTGTATGTTCAAAGCGCTGATGTCGCTGATCCTGTCCTTGTCTGTACTGATGATTGCGGTTGTCGAAACTCATTGTTATTTAAAGAAATTAACAGAAACGACGACGAAGATTTTCAAAAGATTTTCAAACTCAACCACTAAAACAATTCAACGTTTCGTCTACATCGACTTCATCCCTGGAGTTCAAAAAGGACGGACAAGATGGAATCAGCCGAATGATGTTAAAATAAAGCGGGTTAGGGTTAGGGTTAGGGTTAGGGGTAGGTTAAAAAAACTACAAAGTATGCCAAGACATATTGCACTGGCTCAGGCTGCCCCCTGGAGTTCAAAACGGACGGACAAGATGGAAATCAGCCGAATGATGTTAATAAAGCGGAGCCCTCCTCCTTATCTACCAGGCTTGGGACTGGCACGACAATAGGTCAGGATGTGGTAGGCCTATTGCCGTGGCGGAGTTACTCTTAGTCAGTCAAGTGTATGTTAAATTGGTGTTCTGTCTGGCGGAAACGGGTCTGAGAGCAACGCTTAAAGAGATAGAGTTGTTTACTCGTCAGGGTTAGGGTTAGGGTTAGGGTTAGGGTTAGGGTTAGGGTTAGGGTTAGGGTTAGGGTTAGGGTTAGGGTTAGGGTTAGGGTTAGGGTTAGGGTTAGGGTTAGGGTTAGGATTAAGAAAAGGGTTAGCATGTCAAAGACATGTAGCACTGGCTCATGCCGTTCTCCAAGGTTCAAAAAAGGACCAAGTGTCGATGCGAAATGGCATGTAAGCAGGTTGGTAAGTGTACCATCATCAAAATCACAGTTCAAGTCATGACAGAGGACCATGTACCACACCAGCAGTACCACTACAGTCTCAAAGGAATGCCCCGGTCGCCTCAAGTGCATGGGACACCCAATATCATCCGCAGTACAGTGGAATGGTCAAAACTGGCCCCGGATGTTATATTAAGCGGAACCCTCCTCCTTATTACCAGGCTTGGGACTGGCACGACAAAGGGGTTGGCCTATTGCCGTGGCGGAGTTGCCTACTTTACTCTAAATGGTGTTATGACTGGTAAAATGGGTCTGAGGGAGCGCTTAGCAACTGACGGCATGGACTGTGGACTTGCAAACTGTGACTGAAAAGCGAGAGATGTTTCCTCGTCGACTGCTAAGACTGAAATGAGCTTTAACACGCGGCTCCAATGTAGGCTAAAACCGGGTATAGGGCTTAGTCTTAAGGGATCGGTTAGACACCTAATCACTCTCCATCCCCCCGGAAAACAAGCGAGGCGCGGGCAGGATAGGATTAAGAAAAGGGTTAGCATGTCAAAGACATGTAGCACTGGCTCATGCCGTTCTCCAAGGTTCAAAAAAGGACCAAGTGTCGATGCGAAATGGCATGTAAGCAGGTTGGTAAGTGTACCATCATCAAAATCACAGTTCAAGTCATGACAGAGGACCATGTACCACACCAGCAGTACCACTACAGTCTCAAAGGAATGCCCCGGTCGCCTCAAGTGCATGGGACACCCAATATCATCCGCAGTACAGTGGAATGGTCAAAACTGGCCCCGGATGTTATATTAAGCGGAACCCTCCTCCTTATTACCAGGCTTGGGACTGGCACGACAAAGGGGTTGGCCTATTGCCGTGGCGGAGTTGCCTACTTTACTCTAAATGGTGTTATGACTGGTAAAATGGGTCTGAGGGAGCGCTTAGCAACTGACGGCATGGACTGTGGACTTGCAAACTGTGACTGAAAAGCGAGAGATGTTTCCTCGTCGACTGCTAAGACTGAAATGAGCTTTAACACGCGGCTCCAATGTAGGCTAAAACCGGGTATAGGGCTTAGTCTTAAGGGATCGGTTAGACACCTAATCACTCTCCATCCCCCCGGAAAACAAGCGAGGCGCGGGCAGGATAGGATTAAGAAAAGGGTTAGCATGTCAAAGACATGTAGCACTGGCTCATGCCGTTCTCCAAGGTTCAAAAAAGGACCAAGTGTCGATGCGAAATGGCATGTAAGCAGGTTGGTAAGTGTACCATCATCAAAATCACAGTTCAAGTCATGACAGAGGACCATGTACCACACCAGCAGTACCACTACAGTCTCAAAGGAATGCCCCGGTCGCCTCAAGTGCATGGGACACCCAATATCATCCGCAGTACAGTGGAATGGTCAAAACTGGCCCCGGATGTTATATTAAGCGGAACCCTCCTCCTTATTACCAGGCTTGGGACTGGCACGACAAAGGGGTTGGCCTATTGCCGTGGCGGAGTTGCCTACTTTACTCTAAATGGTGTTATGACTGGTAAAATGGGTCTGAGGGAGCGCTTAGCAACTGACGGCATGGACTGTGGACTTGCAAACTGTGACTGAAAAGCGAGAGATGTTTCCTCGTCGACTGCTAAGACTGAAATGAGCTTTAACACGCGGCTCCAATGTAGGCTAAAACCGGGTATAGGGCTTAGTCTTAAGGGATCGGTTAGACACCTAATCACTCTCCATCCCCCCCGGAAAACAAGCGAGGCGCGGGCAGGATAGGATTAAGAAAAGGGTTAGCATGTCAAAGATATGTAGCACTGGCTCATGCCGTTCTCCAAGGTTCAAAAAAGGACCAAGTGTCGATGCGAAATGGCATGTAAGCAGGTTGGTAAGTGTACCATCATCAAAATCACAGTTCAAGTCATGACAGAGGACCATGTACCACACCAGCAGTACCACTACAGTCTCAAAGGAATGCCCCGGTCGCCTCAAGTGCATGGGACACCCAATATCATCCGCAGTACAGTGGAATGGTCAAAACTGGCCCCGGATGTTATATTAAGCGGAACCCTCCTCCTTATTACCAGGCTTGGGACTGGCACGACAAAGGGGTTGGCCTATTGCCGTGGCGGAGTTGCCTACTTTACTCTAAATGGTGTTATGACTGGTAAAATGGGTCTGAGGGAGCGCTTAGCAACTGACGGCATGGACTGTGGACTTGCAAACTGTGACTGAAAAGCGAGAGATGTTTCCTCGTCGACTGCTAAGACTGAAATGAGCTTTAACACGCGGCTCCAATGTAGGCTAAAACCGGGTATAGGGCTTAGTCTTAAGGGATCGGTTAGACACCTAATCACTCTCCATCCCCCCGGAAAACAAGCGAGGCGCGGGCAGGATAGGATTAAGAAAAGGGTTAGCATGTCAAAGACATGTAGCACTGGCTCATGCCGTTCTCCAAGGTTCAAAAAAGGACCAAGTGTCGATGCGAAATGGCATGTAAGCAGGTTGGTAAGTGTACCATCATCAAAATCACAGTTCAAGTCATGACAGAGGACCATGTACCACACCAGCAGTACCACTACAGTCTCAAAGGAATGCCCCGGTCGCCTCAAGTGCATGGGACACCCAATATCATCCGCAGTACAGTGGAATGGTCAAAACTGGCCCCGGATGTTATATTAAGCGGAACCCTCCTCCTTATTACCAGGCTTGGGACTGGCACGACAAAGGGGTTGGCCTATTGCCGTGGCGGAGTTGCCTACTTTACTCTAAATGGTGTTATGACTGGTAAAATGGGTCTGAGGGAGCGCTTAGCAACTGACGGCATGGACTGTGGACTTGCAAACTGTGACTGAAAAGCGAGAGATGTTTCCTCGTCGACTGCTAAGACTGAAATGAGCTTTAACACGCGGCTCCAATGTAGGCTAAAACCGGGTATAGGGCTTAGTCTTAAGGGATCGGTTAGACACCTAATCACTCTCCATCCCCCCGGAAAACAAACGAGGCGCGGGCAGGATAGGATTAAGAAAAGGGTTAGCATGTCAAAGACATGTAGCACTGGCTCATGCCGTTCTCCAAGGTTCAAAAAAGGACCAAGTGTCGATGCGAAATGGCATGTAAGCAGGTTGGTAAGTGTACCATCATCAAAATCACAGTTCAAGTCATGACAGAGGACCATGTACCACACCAGCAGTACCACTACAGTCTCAAAGGAATGCCCCGGTCGCCTCAAGTGCATGGGACACCCAATATCATCCGCAGTACAGTGGAATGGTCAAAACTGGCCCCGGATGTTATATTAAGCGGAACCCTCCTCCTTATTACCAGGCTTGGGACTGGCACGACAAAGGGGTTGGCCTATTGCCGTGGCGGAGTTGCCTACTTTACTCTAAATGGTGTTATGACTGGTAAAATGGGTCTGAGGGAGCGCTTAGCAACTGACGGCATGGACTGTGGACTTGCAAACTGTGACTGAAAAGCGAGAGATGTTTCCTCGTCGACTGCTAAGACTGAAATGAGCTTTAACACGCGGCTCCAATGTAGGCTAAAACCGGGTATAGGGCTTAGTCTTAAGGGATCGGTTAGACACCTAATCACTCTCCATCCCCCCGGAAAACAAACGAGGCGCGGGCAGGATAGGATTAAGAAAAGGGTTAGCATGTCAAAGACATGTAGCACTGGCTCATGCCGTTCTCCAAGGTTCAAAAAAGGACCAAGTGTCAATGCGAAATGGCATGTAAGCAGGTTGGTAAGTGTACCATCATCAAAATCACAGTTCAAGTCATGACAGAGGACCATGTACCACACCAGCAGTACCACTACAGTCTCAAAGGAATGCCCCGGTCGCCTCAAGTGCATGGGACACCCAATATCATCCGCAGTACAGTGGAATGGTCAAAACTGGCCCCGGATGTTATATTAAGCGGAACCCTCCTCCTTATTACCAGGCTTGGGACTGGCACGACAAAGGGGTTGGCCTATTGCCGTGGCGGAGTTGCCTACTTTACTCTAAATGGTGTTATGACTGGTAAAATGGGTCTGAGGGAGCGCTTAGCAACTGACGGCATGGACTGTGGACTTGCAAACTGTGACTGAAAAGCGAGAGATGTTTCCTCGTCGACTGCTAAGACTGAAATGAGCTTTAACACGCGGCTCCAATGTAGGCTAAAACCGGGTATAGGGCTTAGTCTTAAGGGATCGGTTAGACACCTAATCACTCTCCATCCCCCCGGAAAACAAGCGAGGCGCGGGCAGGATAGGATTAAGAAAAGGGTTAGCATGTCAAAGACATGTAGCACTGGCTCATGCCGTTCTCCAAGGTTCAAAAAAGGACCAAGTGTCGATGCGAAATGGCATGTAAGCAGGTTGGTAAGTGTACCATCATCAAAATCACAGTTCAAGTCATGACAGAGGACCATGTACCACACCAGCAGTACCACTACAGTCTCAAAGGAATGCCCCGGTCGCCTCAAGTGCATGGGACACCCAATATCATCCGCAGTACAGTGGAATGGTCAAAACTGGCCCCGGATGTTATATTAAGCGGAACCCTCCTCCTTATTACCAGGCTTGGGACTGGCACGACAAAGGGGTTGGCCTATTGCCGTGGCGGAGTTGCCTACTTTACTCTAAATGGTGTTATGACTGGTAAAATGGGTCTGAGGGAGCGCTTAGCAACTGACGGCATGGACTGTGGACTTGCAAACTGTGACTGAAAAGCGAGAGATGTTTCCTCGTCGACTGCTAAGACTGAAATGAGCTTTAACACGCGGCTCCAATGTAGGCTAAAACCGGGTATAGGGCTTAGTCTTAAGGGATCGGTTAGACACCTAATCACTCTCCATCCCCCCGGAAAACAAGCGAGGCGCGGGCAGGATAGGATTAAGAAAAGGGTTAGCATGTCAAAGACATGTAGCACTGGCTCATGCCGTTCTCCAAGGTTCAAAAAAGGACCAAGTGTCGATGCGAAATGGCATGTAAGCAGGTTGGTAAGTGTACCATCATCAAAATCACAGTTCAAGTCATGACAGAGGACCATGTACCACACCAGCAGTACCACTACAGTCTCAAAGGAATGCCCCGGTCGCCTCAAGTGCATGGGACACCCAATATCATCCGCAGTACAGTGGAATGGTCAAAACTGGCCCCGGATGTTATATTAAGCGGAACCCTCCTCCTTATTACCAGGCTTGGGACTGGCACGACAAAGGGGTTGGCCTATTGCCGTGGCGGAGTTGCCTACTTTACTCTAAATGGTGTTATGACTGGTAAAATGGGTCTGAGGGAGCGCTTAGCAACTGACGGCATGGACTGTGGACTTGCAAACTGTGACTGAAAAGCGAGAGATGTTTCCTCGTCGACTGCTAAGACTGAAATGAGCTTTAACACGCGGCTCCAATGTAGGCTAAAACCGGGTATAGGGCTTAGTCTTAAGGGATCGGTTAGACACCTAATCACTCTCCATCCCCCCGGAAAACAAGCGAGGCGCGGGCAGGATAGGATTAAGAAAAGGGTTAGCATGTCAAAGACATGTAGCACTGGCTCATGCCGTTCTCCAAGGTTCAAAAAAGGACCAAGTGTCGATGCGAAATGGCATGTAAGCAGGTTGGTAAGTGTACCATCATCAAAATCACAGTTCAAGTCATGACAGAGGACCATGTACCACACCAGCAGTACCACTACAGTCTCAAAGGAATGCCCCGGTCGCCTCAAGTGCATGGGACACCCAATATCATCCGCAGTACAGTGGAATGGTCAAAACTGGCCCCGGATGTTATATTAAGCGGAACCCTCCTCCTTATTACCAGGCTTGGGACTGGCACGACAAAGGGGTTGGCCTATTGCCGTGGCGGAGTTGCCTACTTTACTCTAAATGGTGTTATGACTGGTAAAATGGGTCTGAGGGAGCGCTTAGCAACTGACGGCATGGACTGTGGACTTGCAAACTGTGACTGAAAAGCGAGAGATGTTTCCTCGTCGACTGCTAAGACTGAAATGAGCTTTAACACGCGGCTCCAATGTAGGCTAAAACCGGGTATAGGGCTTAGTCTTAAGGGATCGGTTAGACACCTAATCACTCTCCATCCCCCCGGAAAACAAGCGAGGCGCGGGCAGGATAGGATTAAGAAAAGGGTTAGCATGTCAAAGACATGTAGCACTGGCTCATGCCGTTCTCCAAGGTTCAAAAAAGGACCAAGTGTCGATGCGAAATGGCATGTAAGCAGGTTGGTAAGTGTACCATCATCAAAATCACAGTTCAAGTCATGACAGAGGACCATGTACCACACCAGCAGTACCACTACAGTCTCAAAGGAATGCCCCGGTCGCCTCAAGTGCATGGGACACCCAATATCATCCGCAGTACAGTGGAATGGTCAAAACTGGCCCCGGATGTTATATTAAGCGGAACCCTCCTCCTTATTACCAGGCTTGGGACTGGCACGACAAAGGGGTTGGCCTATTGCCGTGGCGGAGTTGCCTACTTTACTCTAAATGGTGTTATGACTGGTAAAATGGGTCTGAGGGAGCGCTTAGCAACTGACGGCATGGACTGTGGACTTGCAAACTGTGACTGAAAAGCGAGAGATGTTTCCTCGTCGACTGCTAAGACTGAAATGAGCTTTAACACGCGGCTCCAATGTAGGCTAAAACCGGGTATAGGGCTTAGTCTTAAGGGATCGGTTAGACACCTAATCACTCTCCATCCCCCCGGAAAACAAGCGAGGCGCGGGCAGGATAGGATTAAGAAAAGGGTTAGCATGTCAAAGACATGTAGCACTGGCTCATGCCGTTCTCCAAGGTTCAAAAAAGGACCAAGTGTCGATGCGAAATGGCATGTAAGCAGGTTGGTAAGTGTACCATCATCAAAATCACAGTTCAAGTCATGACAGAGGACCATGTACCACACCAGCAGTACCACTACAGTCTCAAAGGAATGCCCCGGTCGCCTCAAGTGCATGGGACACCCAATATCATCCGCAGTACAGTGGAATGGTCAAAACTGGCCCCGGATGTTATATTAAGCGGAACCCTCCTCCTTATTACCAGGCTTGGGACTGGCACGACAAAGGGGTTGGCCTATTGCCGTGGCGGAGTTGCCTACTTTACTCTAAATGGTGTTATGACTGGTAAAATGGGTCTGAGGGAGCGCTTAGCAACTGACGGCATGGACTGTGGACTTGCAAACTGTGACTGAAAAGCGAGAGATGTTTCCTCGTCGACTGCTAAGACTGAAATGAGCTTTAACACGCGGCTCCAATGTAGGCTAAAACCGGGTATAGGGCTTAGTCTTAAGGGATCGGTTAGACACCTAATCACTCTCCATCCCCCCGGAAAACAAGCGAGGCGCGGGCAGGATAGGATTAAGAAAAGGGTTAGCATGTCAAAGACATGTAGCACTGGCTCATGCCGTTCTCCAAGGTTCAAAAAAGGACCAAGTGTCGATGCGAAATGGCATGTAAGCAGGTTGGTAAGTGTACCATCATCAAAATCACAGTTCAAGTCATGACAGAGGACCATGTACCACACCAGCAGTACCACTACAGTCTCAAAGGAATGCCCCGGTCGCCTCAAGTGCATGGGACACCCAATATCATCCGCAGTACAGTGGAATGGTCAAAACTGGCCCCGGATGTTATATTAAGCGGAACCCTCCTCCTTATTACCAGGCTTGGGACTGGCACGACAAAGGGGTTGGCCTATTGCCGTGGCGGAGTTGCCTACTTTACTCTAAATGGTGTTATGACTGGTAAAATGGGTCTGAGGGAGCGCTTAGCAACTGACGGCATGGACTGTGGACTTGCAAACTGTGACTGAAAAGCGAGAGATGTTTCCTCGTCGACTGCTAAGACTGAAATGAGCTTTAACACGCGGCTCCAATGTAGGCTAAAACCGGGTATAGGGCTTAGTCTTAAGGGATCGGTTAGACACCTAATCACTCTCCATCCCCCCGGAAAACAAGCGAGGCGCGGGCAGGATAGGATTAAGAAAAGGGTTAGCATGTCAAAGACATGTAGCACTGGCTCATGCCGTTCTCCAAGGTTCAAAAAAGGACCAAGTGTCGATGCGAAATGGCATGTAAGCAGGTTGGTAAGTGTACCATCATCAAAATCACAGTTCAAGTCATGACAGAGGACCATGTACCACACCAGCTGCAGTACCACTACAGTCTCAAAGGAATGCCCCGGTCGCCTCAAGTGCATGGGACACCCAATATCATCCGCAGTACAGTGGAATGGTCAAAACTGGCCCCGGATGTTATATTAAGCGGAACCCTCCTCCTTATTACCAGGCTTGGGACTGGCACGACAAAGGGGTTGGCCTATTGCCGTGGCGGAGTTGCCTACTTTACTCTAAATGGTGTTATGACTGGTAAAATGGGTCTGAGGGAGCGCTTAGCAACTGACGGCATGGACTGTGGACTTGCAAACTGTGACTGAAAAGCGAGAGATGTTTCCTCGTCGACTGCTAAGACTGAAATGAGCTTTAACACGCGGCTCCAATGTAGGCTAAAACCGGGTATAGGGCTTAGTCTTAAGGGATCGGTTAGACACCTAATCACTCTCCATCCCCCCGGAAAACAAGCGAGGCGCGGGCAGGATAGGATTAAGAAAAGGGTTAGCATGTCAAAGACATGTAGCACTGGCTCATGCCGTTCTCCAAGGTTCAAAAAAGGACCAAGTGTCGATGCGAAATGGCATGTAAGCAGGTTGGTAAGTGTACCATCATCAAAATCACAGTTCAAGTCATGACAGAGGACCATGTACCACACCAGCAGTACCACTACAGTCTCAAAGGAATGCCCCGGTCGCCTCAAGTGCATGGGACACCCAATATCATCCGCAGTACAGTGGAATGGTCAAAACTGGCCCCGGATGTTATATTAAGCGGAACCCTCCTCCTTATTACCAGGCTTGGGACTGGCACGACAAAGGGGTTGGCCTATTGCCGTGGCGGAGTTGCCTACTTTACTCTAAATGGTGTTATGACTGGTAAAATGGGTCTGAGGGAGCGCTTAGCAACTGACGGCATGGACTGTGGACTTGCAAACTGTGACTGAAAAGCGAGAGATGTTTCCTCGTCGACTGCTAAGACTGAAATGAGCTTTAACACGCGGCTCCAATGTAGGCTAAAACCGGGTATAGGGCTTAGTCTTAAGGGATCGGTTAGACACCTAATCACTCTCCATCCCCCCGGAAAACAAGCGAGGCGCGGGCAGGATAGGATTAAGAAAAGGGTTAGCATGTCAAAGACATGTAGCACTGGCTCATGCCGTTCTCCAAGGTTCAAAAAAGGACCAAGTGTCGATGCGAAATGGCATGTAAGCAGGTTGGTAAGTGTACCATCATCAAAATCACAGTTCAAGTCATGACAGAGGACCATGTACCACACCAGCAGTACCACTACAGTCTCAAAGGAATGCCCCGGTCGCCTCAAGTGCATGGGACACCCGATATCATCCGCAGTACAGTGGAATGGTCAAAACTGGCCCCGGATGTTATATTAAGCGGAACCCTCCTCCTTATTACCAGGCTTGGGACAGGCACGACAAAGGGGTTGGCCTATTGCCGTGGCGGAGTTGCCTACTTTACTCTAAATGGTGTTATGACTGGTAAAATGGGTCTGAGGGAGCGCTTAGCAACTGACGGCATGGACTGTGGACTTGCAAACTGTGACTGAAAAGCGAGAGATGTTTCCTCGTCGACTGCTAAGACTGAAATGAGCTTTAACACGCGGCTCCAATGTAGGCTAAAACCGGGTATAGGGCTTAGTCTTAAGGGATCGGTTAGACACCTAATCACTCTCCATCCCCCCGGAAAACAAGCGAGGCGCGGGCAGGATAGGATTAAGAAAAGGGTTAGCATGTCAAAGACATGTAGCACTGGCTCATGCCGTTCTCCAAGGTTCAAAAAAGGACCAAGTGTCGATGCGAAATGGCATGTAAGCAGGTTGGTAAGTGTACCATCATCAAAATCACAGTTCAAGTCATGACAGAGGACCATGTACCACACCAGCAGTACCACTACAGTCTCAAAGGAATGCCCCGGTCGCCTCAAGTGCATGGGACACCCAATATCATCCGCAGTACAGTGGAATGGTCAAAACTGGCCCCGGATGTTATATTAAGCGGAACCCTCCTCCTTATTACCAGGCTTGGGACTGGCACGACAAAGGGGTTGGCCTATTGCCGTGGCGGAGTTGCCTACTTTACTCTAAATGGTGTTATGACTGGTAAAATGGGTCTGAGGGAGCGCTTAGCAACTGACGGCATGGACTGTGGACTTGCAAACTGTGACTGAAAAGCGAGAGATGTTTCCTCGTCGACTGCTAAGACTGAAATGAGCTTTAACACGCGGCTCCAATGTAGGCTAAAACCGGGTATAGGGCTTAGTCTTAAGGGATCGGTTAGACACCTAATCACTCTCCATCCCCCCGGAAAACAAGCGAGGCGCGGGCAGGATAGGATTAAGAAAAGGGTTAGCATGTCAAAGACATGTAGCACTGGCTCATGCCGTTCTCCAAGGTTCAAAAAAGGACCAAGTGTCGATGCGAAATGGCATGTAAGCAGGTTGGTAAGTGTACCATCATCAAAATCACAGTTCAAGTCATGACAGAGGACCATGTACCACACCAGCAGTACCACTACAGTCTCAAAGGAATGCCCCGGTCGCCTCAAGTGCATGGGACACCCAATATCATCCGCAGTACAGTGGAATGGTCAAAACTGGCCCCGGATGTTATATTAAGCGGAACCCTCCTCCTTATTACCAGGCTTGGGACTGGCACGACAAAGGGGTTGGCCTATTGCCGTGGCGGAGTTGCCTACTTTACTCTAAATGGTGTTATGACTGGTAAAATGGGTCTGAGGGAGCGCTTAGCAACTGACGGCATGGACTGTGGACTTGCAAACTGTGACTGAAAAGCGAGAGATGTTTCCTCGTCGACTGCTAAGACTGAAATGAGCTTTAACACGCGGCTCCAATGTAGGCTAAAACCGGGTATAGGGCTTAGTCTTAAGGGATCGGTTAGACACCTAATCACTCTCCATCCCCCCGGAAAACAAGCGAGGCGCGGGCAGGATAGGATTAAGAAAAGGGTTAGCATGTCAAAGACATGTAGCACTGGCTCATGCCGTTCTCCAAGGTTCAAAAAAGGACCAAGTGTCGATGCGAAATGGCATGTAAGCAGGTTGGTAAGTGTACCATCATCAAAATCACAGTTCAAGTCATGACAGAGGACCATGTACCACACCAGCTGCAGTACCACTACAGTCTCAAAGGAATGCCCCGGTCGCCTCAAGTGCATGGGACACCCAATATCATCCGCAGTACAGTGGAATGGTCAAAACTGGCCCCGGATGTTATATTAAGCGGAACCCTCCTCCTTATTACCAGGCTTGGGACTGGCACGACAAAGGGGTTGGCCTATTGCCGTGGCGGAGTTGCCTACTTTACTCTAAATGGTGTTATGACTGGTAAAATGGGTCTGAGGGAGCGCTTAGCAACTGACGGCATGGACTGTGGACTTGCAAACTGTGACTGAAAAGCGAGAGATGTTTCCTCGTCGACTGCTAAGACTGAAATGAGCTTTAACACGCGGCTCCAATGTAGGCTAAAACCGGGTATAGGGCTTAGTCTTAAGGGATCGGTTAGACACCTAATCACTCTCCATCCCCCCGGAAAACAAGCGAGGCGCGGGCAGGATAGGATTAAGAAAAGGGTTAGCATGTCAAAGACATGTAGCACTGGCTCATGCCGTTCTCCAAGGTTCAAAAAAGGACCAAGTGTCGATGCGAAATGGCATGTAAGCAGGTTGGTAAGTGTACCATCATCAAAATCACAGTTCAAGTCATGACAGAGGACCATGTACCACACCAGCAGTACCACTACAGTCTCAAAGGAATGCCCCGGTCGCCTCAAGTGCATGGGACACCCAATATCATCCGCAGTACAGTGGAATGGTCAAAACTGGCCCCGGATGTTATATTAAGCGGAACCCTCCTCCTTATTACCAGGCTTGGGACTGGCACGACAAAGGGGTTGGCCTATTGCCGTGGCGGAGTTGCCTACTTTACTCTAAATGGTGTTATGACTGGTAAAATGGGTCTGAGGGAGCGCTTAGCAACTGACGGCATGGACTGTGGACTTGCAAACTGTGACTGAAAAGCGAGAGATGTTTCCTCGTCGACTGCTAAGACTGAAATGAGCTTTAACACGCGGCTCCAATGTAGGCTAAAACCGGGTATAGGGCTTAGTCTTAAGGGATCGGTTAGACACCTAATCACTCTCCATCCCCCCGGAAAACAAGCGAGGCGCGGGCAGGATAGGATTAAGAAAAGGGTTAGCATGTCAAAGACATGTAGCACTGGCTCATGCCGTTCTCCAAGGTTCAAAAAAGGACCAAGTGTCGATGCGAAATGGCATGTAAGCAGGTTGGTAAGTGTACCATCATCAAAATCACAGTTCAAGTCATGACAGAGGACCATGTACCACACCAGCAGTACCACTACAGTCTCAAAGGAATGCCCCGGTCGCCTCAAGTGCATGGGACACCCGATATCATCCGCAGTACAGTGGAATGGTCAAAACTGGCCCCGGATGTTATATTAAGCGGAACCCTCCTCCTTATTACCAGGCTTGGGACAGGCACGACAAAGGGGTTGGCCTATTGCCGTGGCGGAGTTGCCTACTTTACTCTAAATGGTGTTATGACTGGTAAAATGGGTCTGAGGGAGCGCTTAGCAACTGACGGCATGGACTGTGGACTTGCAAACTGTGACTGAAAAGCGAGAGATGTTTCCTCGTCGACTGCTAAGACTGAAATGAGCTTTAACACGCGGCTCCAATGTAGGCTAAAACCGGGTATAGGGCTTAGTCTTAAGGGATCGGTTAGACACCTAATCACTCTCCATCCCCCCGGAAAACAAGCGAGGCGCGGGCAGGATAGGATTAAGAAAAGGGTTAGCATGTCAAAGACATGTAGCACTGGCTCATGCCGTTCTCCAAGGTTCAAAAAAGGACCAAGTGTCGATGCGAAATGGCATGTAAGCAGGTTGGTAAGTGTACCATCATCAAAATCACAGTTCAAGTCATGACAGAGGACCATGTACCACACCAGCAGTACCACTACAGTCTCAAAGGAATGCCCCGGTCGCCTCAAGTGCATGGGACACCCAATATCATCCGCAGTACAGTGGAATGGTCAAAACTGGCCCCGGATGTTATATTAAGCGGAACCCTCCTCCTTATTACCAGGCTTGGGACTGGCACGACAAAGGGGTTGGCCTATTGCCGTGGCGGAGTTGCCTACTTTACTCTAAATGGTGTTATGACTGGTAAAATGGGTCTGAGGGAGCGCTTAGCAACTGACGGCATGGACTGTGGACTTGCAAACTGTGACTGAAAAGCGAGAGATGTTTCCTCGTCGACTGCTAAGACTGAAATGAGCTTTAACACGCGGCTCCAATGTAGGCTAAAACCGGGTATAGGGCTAAGTCTTAAGGGATCGGTTAGACACCTAATCACTCTCCATCCCCCCGGAAAACAAGCGAGGCGCGGGCAGGATAGGATTAAGAAAAGGGTTAGCATGTCAAAGACATGTAGCACTGGCTCATGCCGTTCTCCAAGGTTCAAAAAAGGACCAAGTGTCGATGCGAAATGGCATGTAAGCAGGTTGGTAAGTGTACCATCATCAAAATCACAGTTCAAGTCATGACAGAGGACCATGTACCACACCAGCAGTACCACTACAGTCTCAAAGGAATGCCCCGGTCGCCTCAAGTGCATGGGACACCCAATATCATCCGCAGTACAGTGGAATGGTCAAAACTGGCCCCGGATGTTATATTAAGCGGAACCCTCCTCCTTATTACCAGGCTTGGGACTGGCACGACAAAGGGGTTGGCCTATTGCCGTGGCGGAGTTGCCTACTTTACTCTAAATGGTGTTATGACTGGTAAAATGGGTCTGAGGGAGCGCTTAGCAACTGACGGCATGGACTGTGGACTTGCAAACTGTGACTGAAAAGCGAGAGATGTTTCCTCGTCGACTGCTAAGACTGAAATGAGCTTTAACACGCGGCTCCAATGTAGGCTAAAACCGGGTATAGGGCTTAGTCTTAAGGGATCGGTTAGACACCTAATCACTCTCCATCCCCCCGGAAAACAAGCGAGGCGCGGGCAGGATAGGATTAAGAAAAGGGTTAGCATGTCAAAGACATGTAGCACTGGCTCATGCCGTTCTCCAAGGTTCAAAAAAGGACCAAGTGTCGATGCGAAATGGCATGTAAGCAGGTTGGTAAGTGTACCATCATCAAAATCACAGTTCAAGTCATGACAGAGGACCATGTACCACACCAGCTGCAGTACCACTACAGTCTCAAAGGAATGCCCCGGTCGCCTCAAGTGCATGGGACACCCAATATCATCCGCAGTACAGTGGAATGGTCAAAACTGGCCCCGGATGTTATATTAAGCGGAACCCTCCTCCTTATTACCAGGCTTGGGACTGGCACGACAAAGGGGTTGGCCTATTGCCGTGGCGGAGTTGCCTACTTTACTCTAAATGGTGTTATGACTGGTAAAATGGGTCTGAGGGAGCGCTTAGCAACTGACGGCATGGACTGTGGACTTGCAAACTGTGACTGAAAAGCGAGAGATGTTTCCTCGTCGACTGCTAAGACTGAAATGAGCTTTAACACGCGGCTCCAATGTAGGCTAAAACCGGGTATAGGGCTTAGTCTTAAGGGATCGGTTAGACACCTAATCACTCTCCATCCCCCCGGAAAACAAGCGAGGCGCGGGCAGGATAGGATTAAGAAAAGGGTTAGCATGTCAAAGACATGTAGCACTGGCTCATGCCGTTCTCCAAGGTTCAAAAAAGGACCAAGTGTCGATGCGAAATGGCATGTAAGCAGGTTGGTAAGTGTACCATCATCAAAATCACAGTTCAAGTCATGACAGAGGACCATGTACCACACCAGCAGTACCACTACAGTCTCAAAGGAATGCCCCGGTCGCCTCAAGTGCATGGGACACCCAATATCATCCGCAGTACAGTGGAATGGTCAAAACTGGCCCCGGATGTTATATTAAGCGGAACCCTCCTCCTTATTACCAGGCTTGGGACTGGCACGACAAAGGGGTTGGCCTATTGCCGTGGCGGAGTTGCCTACTTTACTCTAAATGGTGTTATGACTGGTAAAATGGGTCTGAGGGAGCGCTTAGCAACTGACGGCATGGACTGTGGACTTGCAAACTGTGACTGAAAAGCGAGAGATGTTTCCTCGTCGACTGCTAAGACTGAAATGAGCTTTAACACGCGGCTCCAATGTAGGCTAAAACCGGGTATAGGGCTTAGTCTTAAGGGATCGGTTAGACACCTAATCACTCTCCATCCCCCCGGAAAACAAGCGAGGCGCGGGCAGGATAGGATTAAGAAAAGGGTTAGCATGTCAAAGACATGTAGCACTGGCTCATGCCGTTCTCCAAGGTTCAAAAAAGGACCAAGTGTCGATGCGAAATGGCATGTAAGCAGGTTGGTAAGTGTACCATCATCAAAATCACAGTTCAAGTCATGACAGAGGACCATGTACCACACCAGCAGTACCACTACAGTCTCAAAGGAATGCCCCGGTCGCCTCAAGTGCATGGGACACCCGATATCATCCGCAGTACAGTGGAATGGTCAAAACTGGCCCCGGATGTTATATTAAGCGGAACCCTCCTCCTTATTACCAGGCTTGGGACAGGCACGACAAAGGGGTTGGCCTATTGCCGTGGCGGAGTTGCCTACTTTACTCTAAATGGTGTTATGACTGGTAAAATGGGTCTGAGGGAGCGCTTAGCAACTGACGGCATGGACTGTGGACTTGCAAACTGTGACTGAAAAGCGAGAGATGTTTCCTCGTCGACTGCTAAGACTGAAATGAGCTTTAACACGCGGCTCCAATGTAGGCTAAAACCGGGTATAGGGCTTAGTCTTAAGGGATCGGTTAGACACCTAATCACTCTCCATCCCCCCGGAAAACAAGCGAGGCGCGGGCAGGATAGGATTAAGAAAAGGGTTAGCATGTCAAAGACATGTAGCACTGGCTCATGCCGTTCTCCAAGGTTCAAAAAAGGACCAAGTGTCGATGCGAAATGGCATGTAAGCAGGTTGGTAAGTGTACCATCATCAAAATCACAGTTCAAGTCATGACAGAGGACCATGTACCACACCAGCAGTACCACTACAGTCTCAAAGGAATGCCCCGGTCGCCTCAAGTGCATGGGACACCCAATATCATCCGCAGTACAGTGGAATGGTCAAAACTGGCCCCGGATGTTATATTAAGCGGAACCCTCCTCCTTATTACCAGGCTTGGGACTGGCACGACAAAGGGGTTGGCCTATTGCCGTGGCGGAGTTGCCTACTTTACTCTAAATGGTGTTATGACTGGTAAAATGGGTCTGAGGGAGCGCTTAGCAACTGACGGCATGGACTGTGGACTTGCAAACTGTGACTGAAAAGCGAGAGATGTTTCCTCGTCGACTGCTAAGACTGAAATGAGCTTTAACACGCGGCTCCAATGTAGGCTAAAACCGGGTATAGGGCTTAGTCTTAAGGGATCGGTTAGACACCTAATCACTCTCCATCCCCCCGGAAAACAAGCGAGGCGCGGGCAGGATAGGATTAAGAAAAGGGTTAGCATGTCAAAGACATGTAGCACTGGCTCATGCCGTTCTCCAAGGTTCAAAAAAGGACCAAGTGTCGATGCGAAATGGCATGTAAGCAGGTTGGTAAGTGTACCATCATCAAAATCACAGTTCAAGTCATGACAGAGGACCATGTACCACACCAGCAGTACCACTACAGTCTCAAAGGAATGCCCCGGTCGCCTCAAGTGCATGGGACACCCAATATCATCCGCAGTACAGTGGAATGGTCAAAACTGGCCCCGGATGTTATATTAAGCGGAACCCTCCTCCTTATTACCAGGCTTGGGACTGGCACGACAAAGGGGTTGGCCTATTGCCGTGGCGGAGTTGCCTACTTTACTCTAAATGGTGTTATGACTGGTAAAATGGGTCTGAGGGAGCGCTTAGCAACTGACGGCATGGACTGTGGACTTGCAAACTGTGACTGAAAAGCGAGAGATGTTTCCTCGTCGACTGCTAAGACTGAAATGAGCTTTAACACGCGGCTCCAATGTAGGCTAAAACCGGGTATAGGGCTTAGTCTTAAGGGATCGGTTAGACACCTAATCACTCTCCATCCCCCCGGAAAACAAGCGAGGCGCGGGCAGGATAGGATTAAGAAAAGGGTTAGCATGTCAAAGACATGTAGCACTGGCTCATGCCGTTCTCCAAGGTTCAAAAAAGGACCAAGTGTCGATGCGAAATGGCATGTAAGCAGGTTGGTAAGTGTACCATCATCAAAATCACAGTTCAAGTCATGACAGAGGACCATGTACCACACCAGCAGTACCACTACAGTCTCAAAGGAATGCCCCGGTCGCCTCAAGTGCATGGGACACCCAATATCATCCGCAGTACAGTGGAATGGTCAAAACTGGCCCCGGATGTTATATTAAGCGGAACCCTCCTCCTTATTACCAGGCTTGGGACTGGCACGACAAAGGGGTTGGCCTATTGCCGTGGCGGAGTTGCCTACTTTACTCTAAATGGTGTTATGACTGGTAAAATGGGTCTGAGGGAGCGCTTAGCAACTGACGGCATGGACTGTGGACTTGCAAACTGTGACTGAAAAGCGAGAGATGTTTCCTCGTCGACTGCTAAGACTGAAATGAGCTTTAACACGCGGCTCCAATGTAGGCTAAAACCGGGTATAGGGCTTAGTCTTAAGGGATCGGTTAGACACCTAATCACTCTCCATCCCCCCGGAAAACAAGCGAGGCGCGGGCAGGATAGGATTAAGAAAAGGGTTAGCATGTCAAAGACATGTAGCACTGGCTCATGCCGTTCTCCAAGGTTCAAAAAAGGACCAAGTGTCGATGCGAAATGGCATGTAAGCAGGTTGGTAAGTGTACCATCATCAAAATCACAGTTCAAGTCATGACAGAGGACCATGTACCACACCAGCAGTACCACTACAGTCTCAAAGGAATGCCCCGGTCGCCTCAAGTGCATGGGACACCCAATATCATCCGCAGTACAGTGGAATGGTCAAAACTGGCCCCGGATGTTATATTAAGCGGAACCCTCCTCCTTATTACCAGGCTAGGGACTGGCACGACAAAGGGGTTGGCCTATTGCCGTGGCGGAGTTGCCTACTTTACTCTAAATGGTGTTATGACTGGTAAAATGGGTCTGAGGGAGCGCTTAGCAACTGACGGCATGGACTGTGGACTTGCAAACTGTGACTGAAAAGCGAGAGATGTTTCCTCGTCGACTGCTAAGACTGAAATGAGCTTTAACACGCGGCTCCAATGTAGGCTAAAACCGGGTATAGGGCTTAGTCTTAAGGGATCGGTTAGACACCTAATCACTCTCCATCCCCCCGGAAAACAAGCGAGGCGCGGGCAGGATAGGATTAAGAAAAGGGTTAGCATGTCAAAGACATGTAGCACTGGCTCATGCCGTTCTCCAAGGTTCAAAAAAGGACCAAGTGTCGATGCGAAATGGCATGTAAGCAGGTTGGTAAGTGTACCATCATCAAAATCACAGTTCAAGTCATGACAGAGGACCATGTACCACACCAGCTACAGTACCACTACAGTCTCAAAGGAATGCCCCGGTCGCCTCAAGTGCATGGGACACCCAATATCATCCGCAGTACAGTGGAATGGTCAAAACTGGCCCCGGATGTTATATTAAGCGGAACCCTCCTCCTTATTACCAGGCTTGGGACTGGCACGACAAAGGGGTTGGCCTATTGCCGTGGCGGAGTTGCCTACTTTACTCTAAATGGTGTTATGACTGGTAAAATGGGTCTGAGGGAGCGCTTAGCAACTGACGGCATGGACTGTGGACTTGCAAACTGTGACTGAAAAGCGAGAGATGTTTCCTCGTCGACTGCTAAGACTGAAATGAGCTTTAACACGCGGCTCCAATGTAGGCTAAAACCGGGTATAGGGCTTAGTCTTAAGGGATCGGTTAGACACCTAATCACTCTCCATCCCCCCGGAAAACAAGCGAGGCGCGGGCAGGATAGGATTAAGAAAAGGGTTAGCATGTCAAAGACATGTAGCACTGGCTCATGCCGTTCTCCAAGGTTCAAAAAAGGACCAAGTGTCGATGCGAAATGGCATGTAAGCAGGTTGGTAAGTGTACCATCATCAAAATCACAGTTCAAGTCATGACAGAGGACCATGTACCACACCAGCAGTACCACTACAGTCTCAAAGGAATGCCCCGGTCGCCTCAAGTGCATGGGACACCCAATATCATCCGCAGTACAGTGGAATGGTCAAAACTGGCCCCGGATGTTATATTAAGCGGAACCCTCCTCCTTATTACCAGGCTTGGGACTGGCACGACAAAGGGGTTGGCCTATTGCCGTGGCGGAGTTGCCTACTTTACTCTAAATGGTGTTATGACTGGTAAAATGGGTCTGAGGGAGCGCTTAGCAACTGACGGCATGGACTGTGGACTTGCAAACTGTGACTGAAAAGCGAGAGATGTTTCCTCGTCGACTGCTAAGACTGAAATGAGCTTTAACACGCGGCTCCAATGTAGGCTAAAACCGGGTATAGGGCTAAGTCTTAAGGGATCGGTTAGACACCTAATCACTCTCCATCCCCCCGGAAAACAAGCGAGGCGCGGGCAGGATAGGATTAAGAAAAGGGTTAGCATGTCAAAGACATGTAGCACTGGCTCATGCCGTTCTCCAAGGTTCAAAAAAGGACCAAGTGTCGATGCGAAATGGCATGTAAGCAGGTTGGTAAGTGTACCATCATCAAAATCACAGTTCAAGTCATGACAGAGGACCATGTACCACACCAGCAGTACCACTACAGTCTCAAAGGAATGCCCCGGTCGCCTCAAGTGCATGGGACACCCAATATCATCCGCAGTACAGTGGAATGGTCAAAACTGGCCCCGGATGTTATATTAAGCGGAACCCTCCTCCTTATTACCAGGCTTGGGACTGGCACGACAAAGGGGTTGGCCTATTGCCGTGGCGGAGTTGCCTACTTTACTCTAAATGGTGTTATGACTGGTAAAATGGGTCTGAGGGAGCGCTTAGCAACTGACGGCATGGACTGTGGACTTGCAAACTGTGACTGAAAAGCGAGAGATGTTTCCTCGTCGACTGCTAAGACTGAAATGAGCTTTAACACGCGGCTCCAATGTAGGCTAAAACCGGGTATAGGGCTTAGTCTTAAGGGATCGGTTAGACACCTAATCACTCTCCATCCCCCCGGAAAACAAGCGAGGCGCGGGCAGGATAGGATTAAGAAAAGGGTTAGCATGTCAAAGACATGTAGCACTGGCTCATGCCGTTCTCCAAGGTTCAAAAAAGGACCAAGTGTCGATGCGAAATGGCATGTAAGCAGGTTGGTAAGTGTACCATCATCAAAATCACAGTTCAAGTCATGACAGAGGACCATGTACCACACCAGCAGTACCACTACAGTCTCAAAGGAATGCCCCGGTCGCCTCAAGTGCATGGGACACCCAATATCATCCGCAGTACAGTGGAATGGTCAAAACTGGCCCCGGATGTTATATTAAGCGGAACCCTCCTCCTTATTACCAGGCTTGGGACTGGCACGACAAAGGGGTTGGCCTATTGCCGTGGCGGAGTTGCCTACTTTACTCTAAATGGTGTTATGACTGGTAAAATGGGTCTGAGGGAGCGCTTAGCAACTGACGGCATGGACTGTGGACTTGCAAACTGTGACTGAAAAGCGAGAGATGTTTCCTCGTCGACTGCTAAGACTGAAATGAGCTTTAACACGCGGCTCCAATGTAGGCTAAAACCGGGTATAGGGCTTAGTCTTAAGGGATCGGTTAGACACCTAATCACTCTCCATCCCCCCGGAAAACAAGCGAGGCGCGGGCAGGATAGGATTAAGAAAAGGGTTAGCATGTCAAAGACATGTAGCACTGGCTCATGCCGTTCTCCAAGGTTCAAAAAAGGACCAAGTGTCGATGCGAAATGGCATGTAAGCAGGTTGGTAAGTGTACCATCATCAAAATCACAGTTCAAGTCATGACAGAGGACCATGTACCACACCAGCAGTACCACTACAGTCTCAAAGGAATGCCCCGGTCGCCTCAAGTGCATGGGACACCCAATATCATCCGCAGTACAGTGGAATGGTCAAAACTGGCTCCGGATGTTATATTAAGCGGAACCCTCCTCCTTATTACCAGGCTTGGGACTGGCACGACAAAGGGGTTGGCCTATTGCCGTGGCGGAGTTGCCTACTTTACTCTAAATGGTGTTATGACTGGTAAAATGGGTCTGAGGGAGCGCTTAGCAACTGACGGCATGGACTGTGGACTTGCAAACTGTGACTGAAAAGCGAGAGATGTTTCCTCGTCGACTGCTAAGACTGAAATGAGCTTTAACACGCGGCTCCAATGTAGGCTAAAACCGGGTATAGGGCTTAGTCTTAAGGGATCGGTTAGACACCTAATCACTCTCCATCCCCCCGGAAAACAAGCGAGGCGCGGGCAGGATAGGATTAAGAAAAGGGTTAGCATGTCAAAGACATGTAGCACTGGCTCATGCCGTTCTCCAAGGTTCAAAAAAGGACCAAGTGTCGATGCGAAATGGCATGTAAGCAGGTTGGTAAGTGTACCATCATCAAAATCACAGTTCAAGTCATGACAGAGGACCATGTACCACACCAGCAGTACCACTACAGTCTCAAAGGAATGCCCCGGTCGCCTCAAGTGCATGGGACACCCAATATCATCCGCAGTACAGTGGAATGGTCAAAACTGGCCCCGGATGTTATATTAAGCGGAACCCTCCTCCTTATTACCAGGCTTGGGACTGGCACGACAAAGGGGTTGGCCTATTGCCGTGGCGGAGTTGCCTACTTTACTCTAAATGGTGTTATGACTGGTAAAATGGGTCTGAGGGAGCGCTTAGCAACTGACGGCATGGACTGTGGACTTGCAAACTGTGACTGAAAAGCGAGAGATGTTTCCTCGTCGACTGCTAAGACTGAAATGAGCTTTAACACGCGGCTCCAATGTAGGCTAAAACCGGGTATAGGGCTTAGTCTTAAGGGATCGGTTAGACACCTAATCACTCTCCATCCCCTCGGAAAACAAGCGAGGCGCGGGCAGGATAGGATTAAGAAAAGGGTTAGCATGTCAAAGACATGTAGCACTGGCTCATGCCGTTCTCCAAGGTTCAAAAAAGGACCAAGTGTCGATGCGAAATGGCATGTAAGCAGGTTGGTAAGTGTACCATCATCAAAATCACAGTTCAAGTCATGACAGAGGACCATGTACCACACCAGCAGTACCACTACAGTCTCAAAGGAATGCCCCGGTCGCCTCAAGTGCATGGGACACCCAATATCATCCGCAGTACAGTGGAATGGTCAAAACTGGCCCCGGATGTTATATTAAGCGGAACCCTCCTCCTTATTACCAGGCTTGGGACTGGCACGACAAAGGGGTTGGCCTATTGCCGTGGCGGAGTTGCCTACTTTACTCTAAATGGTGTTATGACTGGTAAAATGGGTCTGAGGGAGCGCTTAGCAACTGACGGCATGGACTGTGGACTTGCAAACTGTGACTGAAAAGCGAGAGATGTTTCCTCGTCGACTGCTAAGACTGAAATGAGCTTTAACACGCGGCTCCAATGTAGGCTAAAACCGGGTATAGGGCTTAGTCTTAAGGGATCGGTTAGACACCTAATCACTCTCCATCCCCCCGGAAAACAAGCGAGGCGCGGGCAGGATAGGATTAAGAAAAGGGTTAGCATGTCAAAGACATGTAGCACTGGCTCATGCCGTTCTCCAAGGTTCAAAAAAGGACCAAGTGTCGATGCGAAATGGCATGTAAGCAGGTTGGTAAGTGTACCATCATCAAAATCACAGTTCAAGTCATGACAGAGGACCATGTACCACACCAGCTGCAGTACCACTACAGTCTCAAAGGAATGCCCCGGTCGCCTCAAGTGCATGGGACACCCAATATCATCCGCAGTACAGTGGAATGGTCAAAACTGGCCCCGGATGTTATATTAAGCGGAACCCTCCTCCTTATTACCAGGCTTGGGACTGGCACGACAAAGGGGTTGGCCTATTGCCGTGGCGGAGTTGCCTACTTTACTCTAAATGGTGTTATGACTGGTAAAATGGGTCTGAGGGAGCGCTTAGCAACTGACGGCATGGACTGTGGACTTGCAAACTGTGACTGAAAAGCGAGAGATGTTTCCTCGTCGACTGCTAAGACTGAAATGAGCTTTAACACGCGGCTCCAATGTAGGCTAAAACCGGGTATAGGGCTTAGTCTTAAGGGATCGGTTAGACACCTAATCACTCTCCATCCCCCCGGAAAACAAGCGAGGCGCGGGCAGGATAGGATTAAGAAAAGGGTTAGCATGTCAAAGACATGTAGCACTGGCTCATGCCGTTCTCCAAGGTTCAAAAAAGGACCAAGTGTCGATGCGAAATGGCATGTAAGCAGGTTGGTAAGTGTACCATCATCAAAATCACAGTTCAAGTCATGACAGAGGACCATGTACCACACCAGCAGTACCACTACAGTCTCAAAGGAATGCCCCGGTCGCCTCAAGTGCATGGGACACCCGATATCATCCGCAGTACAGTGGAATGGTCAAAACTGGCCCCGGATGTTATATTAAGCGGAACCCTCCTCCTTATTACCAGGCTTGGGACAGGCACGACAAAGGGGTTGGCCTATTGCCGTGGCGGAGTTGCCTACTTTACTCTAAATGGTGTTATGACTGGTAAAATGGGTCTGAGGGAGCGCTTAGCAACTGACGGCATGGACTGTGGACTTGCAAACTGTGACTGAAAAGCGAGAGATGTTTCCTCGTCGACTGCTAAGACTGAAATGAGCTTTAACACGCGGCTCCAATGTAGGCTAAAACCGGGTATAGGGCTTAGTCTTAAGGGATCGGTTAGACACCTAATCACTCTCCATCCCCCCGGAAAACAAGCGAGGCGCGGGCAGGATAGGATTAAGAAAAGGGTTAGCATGTCAAAGACATGTAGCACTGGCTCATGCCGTTCTCCAAGGTTCAAAAAAGGACCAAGTGTCGATGCGAAATGGCATGTAAGCAGGTTGGTAAGTGTACCATCATCAAAATCACAGTTCAAGTCATGACAGAGGACCATGTACCACACCAGCAGTACCACTACAGTCTCAAAGGAATGCCCCGGTCGCCTCAAGTGCATGGGACACCCAATATCATCCGCAGTACAGTGGAATGGTCAAAACTGGCCCCGGATGTTATATTAAGCGGAACCCTCCTCCTTATTACCAGGCTTGGGACTGGCACGACAAAGGGGTTGGCCTATTGCCGTGGCGGAGTTGCCTACTTTACTCTAAATGGTGTTATGACTGGTAAAATGGGTCTGAGGGAGCGCTTAGCAACTGACGGCATGGACTGTGGACTTGCAAACTGTGACTGAAAAGCGAGAGATGTTTCCTCGTCGACTGCTAAGACTGAAATGAGCTTTAACACGCGGCTCCAATGTAGGCTAAAACCGGGTATAGGGCTTAGTCTTAAGGGATCGGTTAGACACCTAATCACTCTCCATCCCCCCCGGAAAACAAGCGAGGCGCGGGCAGGATAGGATTAAGAAAAGGGTTAGCATGTCAAAGACATGTAGCACTGGCTCATGCCGTTCTCCAAGGTTCAAAAAAGGACCAAGTGTCGATGCGAAATGGCATGTAAGCAGGTTGGTAAGTGTACCATCATCAAAATCACAGTTCAAGTCATGACAGAGGACCATGTACCACACCAGCAGTACCACTACAGTCTCAAAGGAATGCCCCGGTCGCCTCAAGTGCATGGGACACCCAATATCATCCGCAGTACTGTAACAGTGGAATGGTCAAAACTGGCCCCGGATGTTATATTAAGCGGAACCCTCCTCCTTATTACCAGGCTTGGGACTGGCACGACAAAGGGGTTGGCCTATTGCCCTGGCGGAGTTGCCTACTTTACTCTAAATGGTGTTATGACTGGTAAAATGGGTCTGAGGGAGCGCTTAGCAACTGACGGCATGGACTGTGGACTTGCAAACTGTGACTGAAAAGCGAGAGATGTTTCCTCGTCGACTGCTAAGACTGAAATGAGCTTTAACACGCGGCTCCAATGTAGGCTAAAACCGGGTATAGGGCTTAGTCTTAAGGGATCGGTTAGACACCTAATCACTCTCCATCCCCCCGGAAAACAAGCGAGGCGCGGGCAGGATAGGATTAAGAAAAGGGTTAGCATGTCAAAGACATGTAGCACTGGCTCATGCCGTTCTCCAAGGTTCAAAAAAGGACCAAGTGTCGATGCGAAATGGCATGTAAGCAGGTTGGTAAGTGTACCATCATCAAAATCACAGTTCAAGTCATGACAGAGGACCATGTACCACACCAGCAGTACCACTACAGTCTCAAAGGAATGCCCCGGTCGCCTCAAGTGCATGGGACACCCAATATCATCCGCAGTACAGTGGAATGGTCAAAACTGGCCCCGGATGTTATATTAAGCGGAACCCTCCTCCTTATTACCAGGCTTGGGACTGGCACGACAAAGGGGTTGGCCTATTGCCGTGGCGGAGTTGCCTACTTTACTCTAAATGGTGTTATGACTGGTAAAATGGGTCTGAGGGAGCGCTTAGCAACTGACGGCATGGACTGTGGACTTGCAAACTGTGACTGAAAAGCGAGAGATGTTTCCTCGTCGACTGCTAAGACCGAAATGAGCTTTAACACGCGGCTCCAATGTAGGCTAAAACCGGGTATAGGGCTTAGTCTTAAGGGATCGGTTAGACACCTAATCACTCTCCATCCCCCCGGAAAACAAGCGAGGCGCGGGCAGGATAGGATTAAGAAAAGGGTTAGCATGTCAAAGACATGTAGCACTGGCTCATGCCGTTCTCCAAGGTTCAAAAAAGGACCAAGTGTCGATGCGAAATGGCATGTAAGCAGGTTGGTAAGTGTACCATCATCAAAATCACAGTTCAAGTCATGACAGAGGACCATGTACCACACCAGCAGTACCACTACAGTCTCAAAGGAATGCCCCGGTCGCCTCAAGTGCATGGGACACCCAATATCATCCGCAGTACAGTGGAATGGTCAAAACTGGCCCCGGATGTTATATTAAGCGGAACCCTCCTCCTAATTACCAGGCTTGGGACTGGCACGACAAAGGGGTTGGCCTATTGCCGTGGCGGAGTTGCCTACTTTACTCTAAATGGTGTTATGACTGGTAAAATGGGTCTGAGGGAGCGCTTAGCAACTGACGGCATGGACTGTGGACTTGCAAACTGTGACTGAAAAGCGAGAGATGTTTCCTCGTCGACTGCTAAGACTGAAATGAGCTTTAACACGCGGCTCCAATGTAGGCTAAAACCGGGTATAGGGCTTAGTCTTAAGGGATCGGTTAGACACCTAATCACTCTCCATCCCCCCGGAAAACAAGCGAGGCGCGGGCAGGATAGGATTAAGAAAAGGGTTAGCATGTCAAAGACATGTAGCACTGGCTCATGCCGTTCTCCAAGGTTCAAAAAAGGACCAAGTGTCGATGCGAAATGGCATGTAAGCAGGTTGGTAAGTGTACCATCATCAAAATCACAGTTCAAGTCATGACAGAGGACCATGTACCACACCAGCTGCAGTACCACTACAGTCTCAAAGGAATGCCCCGGTCGCCTCAAGTGCATGGGACACCCAATATCATCCGCAGTACAGTGGAATGGTCAAAACTGGCCCCGGATGTTATATTAAGCGGAACCCTCCTCCTTATTACCAGGCTTGGGACTGGCACGACAAAGGGGTTGGCCTATTGCCGTGGCGGAGTTGCCTACTTTACTCTAAATGGTGTTATGACTGGTAAAATGGGTCTGAGGGAGCGCTTAGCAACTGACGGCATGGACTGTGGACTTGCAAACTGTGACTGAAAAGCGAGAGATGTTTCCTCGTCGACTGCTAAGACTGAAATGAGCTTTAACACGCGGCTCCAATGTAGGCTAAAACCGGGTATAGGGCTTAGTCTTAAGGGATCGGTTAGACACCTAATCACTCTCCATCCCCCCGGAAAACAAGCGAGGCGCGGGCAGGATAGGATTAAGAAAAGGGTTAGCATGTCAAAGACATGTAGCACTGGCTCATGCCGTTCTCCAAGGTTCAAAAAAGGACCAAGTGTCGATGCGAAATGGCATGTAAGCAGGTTGGTAAGTGTACCATCATCAAAATCACAGTTCAAGTCATGACAGAGGACCATGTACCACACCAGCAGTACCACTACAGTCTCAAAGGAATGCCCCGGTCGCCTCAAGTGCATGGGACACCCAATATCATCCGCAGTACAGTGGAATGGTCAAAACTGGCCCCGGATGTTATATTAAGCGGAACCCTCCTCCTTATTACCAGGCTTGGGACTGGCACGACAAAGGGGTTGGCCTATTGCCGTGGCGGAGTTGCCTACTTTACTCTAAATGGTGTTATGACTGGTAAAATGGGTCTGAGGGAGCGCTTAGCAACTGACGGCATGGACTGTGGACTTGCAAACTGTGACTGAAAAGCGAGAGATGTTTCCTCGTCGACTGCTAAGACTGAAATGAGCTTTAACACGCGGCTCCAATGTAGGCTAAAACCGGGTATAGGGCTTAGTCTTAAGGGATCGGTTAGACACCTAATCACTCTCCATCCCCCCGGAAAACAAACGAGGCGCGGGCAGGATAGGATTAAGAAAAGGGTTAGCATGTCAAAGACATGTAGCACTGGCTCATGCCGTTCTCCAAGGTTCAAAAAAGGACCAAGTGTCGATGCGAAATGGCATGTAAGCAGGTTGGTAAGTGTACCATCATCAAAATCACAGTTCAAGTCATGACAGAGGACCATGTACCACACCAGCAGTACCACTACAGTCTCAAAGGAATGCCCCGGTCGCCTCAAGTGCATGGGACACCCAATATCATCCGCAGTACAGTGGAATGGTCAAAACTGGCCCCGGATGTTATATTAAGCGGAACCCTCCTCCTTATTACCAGGCTTGGGACTGGCACGACAAAGGGGTTGGCCTATTGCCGTGGCGGAGTTGCCTACTTTACTCTAAATGGTGTTATGACTGGTAAAATGGGTCTGAGGGAGCGCTTAGCAACTGACGGCATGGACTGTGGACTTGCAAACTGTGACTGAAAAGCGAGAGATGTTTCCTCGTCGACTGCTAAGACTGAAATGAGCTTTAACACGCGGCTCCAATGTAGGCTAAAACCGGGTATAGGGCTTAGTCTTAAGGGATCGGTTAGACACCTAATCACTCTCCATCCCCCCGGAAAACAAGCGAGGCGCGGGCAGGATAGGATTAAGAAAAGGGTTAGCATGTCAAAGACATGTAGCACTGGCTCATGCCGTTCTCCAAGGTTCAAAAAAGGACCAAGTGTCGATGCGAAATGGCATGTAAGCAGGTTGGTAAGTGTACCATCATCAAAATCACAGTTCAAGTCATGACAGAGGACCATGTACCACACCAGCAGTACCACTACAGTCTCAAAGGAATGCCCCGGTCGCCTCAAGTGCATGGGACACCCAATATCATCCGCAGTACAGTGGAATGGTCAAAACTGGCCCCGGATGTTATATTAAGCGGAACCCTCCTCCTTATTACCAGGCTTGGGACTGGCACGACAAAGGGGTTGGCCTATTGCCGTGGCGGAGTTGCCTACTTTACTCTAAATGGTGTTATGACTGGTAAAATGGGTCTGAGGGAGCGCTTAGCAACTGACGGCATGGACTGTGGACTTGCAAACTGTGACTGAAAAGCGAGAGATGTTTCCTCGTCGACTGCTAAGACTGAAATGAGCTTTAACACGCGGCTCCAATGTAGGCTAAAACCGGGTATAGGGCTTAGTCTTAAGGGATCGGTTAGACACCTAATCACTCTCCATCCCCCCGGAAAACAAGCGAGGCGCGGGCAGGATAGGATTAAGAAAAGGGTTAGCATGTCAAAGACATGTAGCACTGGCTCATGCCGTTCTCCAAGGTTCAAAAAAGGACCAAGTGTCGATGCGAAATGGCATGTAAGCAGGTTGGTAAGTGTACCATCATCAAAATCACAGTTCAAGTCATGACAGAGGACCATGTACCACACCAGCAGTACCACTACAGTCTCAAAGGAATGCCCCGGTCGCCTCAAGTGCATGGGACACCCAATATCATCCGCAGTACAGTGGAATGGTCAAAACTGGCCCCGGATGTTATATTAAGCGGAACCCTCCTCCTTATTACCAGGCTTGGGACTGGCACGACAAAGGGGTTGGCCTATTGCCGTGGCGGAGTTGCCTACTTTACTCTAAATGGTGTTATGACTGGTAAAATGGGTCTGAGGGAGCGCTTAGCAACTGACGGCATGGACTGTGGACTTGCAAACTGTGACTGAAAAGCGAGAGATGTTTCCTCGTCGACTGCTAAGACTGAAATGAGCTTTAACACGCGGCTCCAATGTAGGCTAAAACCGGGTATAGGGCTTAGTCTTAAGGGATCGGTTAGACACCTAATCACTCTCCATCCCCCCGGAAAACAAGCGAGGCGCGGGCAGGATAGGATTAAGAAAAGGGTTAGCATGTCAAAGACATGTAGCACTGGCTCATGCCGTTCTCCAAGGTTCAAAAAAGGACCAAGTGTCGATGCGAAATGGCATGTAAGCAGGTTGGTAAGTGTACCATCATCAAAATCACAGTTCAAGTCATGACAGAGGACCATGTACCACACCAGCAGTACCACTACAGTCTCAAAGGAATGCCCCGGTCGCCTCAAGTGCATGGGACACCCAATATCATCCGCAGTACAGTGGAATGGTCAAAACTGGCCCCGGATGTTATATTAAGCGGAACCCTCCTCCTTATTACCAGGCTAGGGACTGGCACGACAAAGGGGTTGGCCTATTGCCGTGGCGGAGTTGCCTACTTTACTCTAAATGGTGTTATGACTGGTAAAATGGGTCTGAGGGAGCGCTTAGCAACTGACGGCATGGACTGTGGACTTGCAAACTGTGACTGAAAAGCGAGAGATGTTTCCTCGTCGACTGCTAAGACTGAAATGAGCTTTAACACGCGGCTCCAATGTAGGCTAAAACCGGGTATAGGGCTTAGTCTTAAGGGATCGGTTAGACACCTAATCACTCTCCATCCCCCCGGAAAACAAGCGAGGCGCGGGCAGGATAGGATTAAGAAAAGGGTTAGCATGTCAAAGACATGTAGCACTGGCTCATGCCGTTCTCCAAGGTTCAAAAAAGGACCAAGTGTCGATGCGAAATGGCATGTAAGCAGGTTGGTAAGTGTACCATCATCAAAATCACAGTTCAAGTCATGACAGAGGACCATGTACCACACCAGCTGCAGTACCACTACAGTCTCAAAGGAATGCCCCGGTCGCCTCAAGTGCATGGGACACCCAATATCATCCGCAGTACAGTGGAATGGTCAAAACTGGCCCCGGATGTTATATTAAGCGGAACCCTCCTCCTTATTACCAGGCTTGGGACTGGCACGACAAAGGGGTTGGCCTATTGCCGTGGCGGAGTTGCCTACTTTACTCTAAATGGTGTTATGACTGGTAAAATGGGTCTGAGGGAGCGCTTAGCAACTGACGGCATGGACTGTGGACTTGCAAACTGTGACTGAAAAGCGAGAGATGTTTCCTCGTCGACTGCTAAGACTGAAATGAGCTTTAACACGCGGCTCCAATGTAGGCTAAAACCGGGTATAGGGCTTAGTCTTAAGGGATCGGTTAGACACCTAATCACTCTCCATCCCCCCGGAAAACAAGCGAGGCGCGGGCAGGATAGGATTAAGAAAAGGGTTAGCATGTCAAAGACATGTAGCACTGGCTCATGCCGTTCTCCAAGGTTCAAAAAAGGACCAAGTGTCGATGCGAAATGGCATGTAAGCAGGTTGGTAAGTGTACCATCATCAAAATCACAGTTCAAGTCATGACAGAGGACCATGTACCACACCAGCTGCAGTACCACTACAGTCTCAAAGGAATGCCCCGGTCGCCTCAAGTGCATGGGACACCCAATATCATCCGCAGTACAGTGGAATGGTCAAAACTGGCCCCGGATGTTATATTAAGCGGAACCCTCCTCCTTATTACCAGGCTTGGGACTGGCACGACAAAGGGGTTGGCCTATTGCCGTGGCGGAGTTGCCTACTTTACTCTAAATGGTGTTATGACTGGTAAAATGGGTCTGAGGGAGCGCTTAGCAACTGACGGCATGGACTGTGGACTTGCAAACTGTGACTGAAAAGCGAGAGATGTTTCCTCGTCGACTGCTAAGACTGAAATGAGCTTTAACACGCGGCTCCAATGTAGGCTAAAACCGGGTATAGGGCTTAGTCTTAAGGGATCGGTTAGACACCTAATCACTCTCCATCCCCCCGGAAAACAAGCGAGGCGCGGGCAGGATAGGATTAAGAAAAGGGTTAGCATGTCAAAGACATGTAGCACTGGCTCATGCCGTTCTCCAAGGTTCAAAAAAGGACCAAGTGTCGATGCGAAATGGCATGTAAGCAGGTTGGTAAGTGTACCATCATCAAAATCACAGTTCAAGTCATGACAGAGGACCATGTACCACACCAGCAGTACCACTACAGTCTCAAAGGAATGCCCCGGTCGCCTCAAGTGCATGGGACACCCGATATCATCCGCAGTACAGTGGAATGGTCAAAACTGGCCCCGGATGTTATATTAAGCGGAACCCTCCTCCTTATTACCAGGCTTGGGACAGGCACGACAAAGGGGTTGGCCTATTGCCGTGGCGGAGTTGCCTACTTTACTCTAAATGGTGTTATGACTGGTAAAATGGGTCTGAGGGAGCGCTTAGCAACTGACGGCATGGACTGTGGACTTGCAAACTGTGACTGAAAAGCGAGAGATGTTTCCTCGTCGACTGCTAAGACTGAAATGAGCTTTAACACGCGGCTCCAATGTAGGCTAAAACCGGGTATAGGGCTTAGTCTTAAGGGATCGGTTAGACACCTAATCACTCTCCATCCCCCCGGAAAACAAGCGAGGCGCGGGCAGGATAGGATTAAGAAAAGGGTTAGCATGTCAAAGACATGTAGCACTGGCTCATGCCGTTCTCCAAGGTTCAAAAAAGGACCAAGTGTCGATGCGAAATGGCATGTAAGCAGGTTGGTAAGTGTACCATCATCAAAATCACAGTTCAAGTCATGACAGAGGACCATGTACCACACCAGCAGTACCACTACAGTCTCAAAGGAATGCCCCGGTCGCCTCAAGTGCATGGGACACCCAATATCATCCGCAGTACAGTGGAATGGTCAAAACTGGCCCCGGATGTTATATTAAGCGGAACCCTCCTCCTTATTACCAGGCTTGGGACTGGCACGACAAAGGGGTTGGCCTATTGCCGTGGCGGAGTTGCCTACTTTACTCTAAATGGTGTTATGACTGGTAAAATGGGTCTGAGGGAGCGCTTAGCAACTGACGGCATGGACTGTGGACTTGCAAACTGTGACTGAAAAGCGAGAGATGTTTCCTCGTCGACTGCTAAGACCGAAATGAGCTTTAACACGCGGCTCCAATGTAGGCTAAAACCGGGTATAGGGCTTAGTCTTAAGGGATCGGTTAGACACCTAATCACTCTCCATCCCCCCGGAAAACAAGCGAGGCGCGGGCAGGATAGGATTAAGAAAAGGGTTAGCATGTCAAAGACATGTAGCACTGGCTCATGCCGTTCTCCAAGGTTCAAAAAAGGACCAAGTGTCGATGCGAAATGGCATGTAAGCAGGTTGGTAAGTGTACCATCATCAAAATCACAGTTCAAGTCATGACAGAGGACCATGTACCACACCAGCAGTACCACTACAGTCTCAAAGGAATGCCCCGGTCGCCTCAAGTGCATGGGACACCCAATATCATCCGCAGTACAGTGGAATGGTCAAAACTGGCCCCGGATGTTATATTAAGCGGAAACCCTCCTCCTAATTACCAGGCTTGGGACTGGCACGACAAAGGGGTTGGCCTATTGCCGTGGCGGAGTTGCCTACTTTACTCTAAATGGTGTTATGACTGGTAAAATGGGTCTGAGGGAGCGCTTAGCAACTGACGGCATGGACTGTGGACTTGCAAACTGTGACTGAAAAGCGAGAGATGTTTCCTCGTCGACTGCTAAGACTGAAATGAGCTTTAACACGCGGCTCCAATGTAGGCTAAAACCGGGTATAGGGCTTAGTCTTAAGGGATCGGTTAGACACCTAATCACTCTCCATCCCCCCGGAAAACAAGCGAGGCGCGGGCAGGATAGGATTAAGAAAAGGGTTAGCATGTCAAAGACATGTAGCACTGGCTCATGCCGTTCTCCAAGGTTCAAAAAAGGACCAAGTGTCGATGCGAAATGGCATGTAAGCAGGTTGGTAAGTGTACCATCATCAAAATCACAGTTCAAGTCATGACAGAGGACCATGTACCACACCAGCTGCAGTACCACTACAGTCTCAAAGGAAT